>LR749505.1:2747180-2806778 GCA_902729485.2 Mus minutoides | reverse complement strand
TACCAGTGAGGAAGAGCGAGCTATGATGATTTATTCATTTTCACACATGAGGAAACAGAGCCCCAGAGCAGTAAAGCAATTCTCTCTCTCAGGATCACACCAGTTCGTGGGGGCACCCGGACCTCTGAGTTTTAATAATGCCCTTTCTAGCACAGCACAGGCATCTGCGTAATTATGTCCAAACTCCTAGCCTAGCCTTTGAAACTAAGAATCTTCTCATTGGTTGGTTCCATGAATTATTAAAGGGTTCTGTAAAGAAAGGCCAGTCATTTGGGGCTTAGAGCCATTGGTGGAAATCAGACAAGGGGCCCTAACCCAAGCCTCTTAGGAATAATTTCCATAACCAGCTTTGTTATCCTCATCAATGAACATCAAATTTAATCTAACTTTGGAGTTTAGAAAAAAAAAAAAAACTTTTTCCCCCCTTTTGGAGGAAACGTATTAGCTCGGTCTGTTGCATTAAGATGCTGTGTAGCTACTCTCATTTCCAGGAGTCATCTGGTGGTCCGATTGTGTAGGTAGCTCTGCAGCTGAGTTGAAGTTGCTCACATACAGCTGTGCACATCTGGCATGCAGATGTGTTTTCTGAAAGCATGGCTTGTTTACCAGTTGATTTCTCTGGGGATGAATACAGAACAATTGTCCACCGTGTGAGAGGTAGTTGTCCTTGATGGGGATGGTTACTTATTTCTAACATTTTTTTTTTCCTCTGACAAAGGCACTTTGGAAAAAATGATAGAGGATATGCACATAAAGTAAACGAGTGGTCCCAGGATTCCCATCCTCAAAAGCAGGTATGTGGTCAGGCATGAGTTGGTTTTCAGACTTGAGAGAGTTTGGAATGTTAGTGATACAAAATCACATTCATGAATATTAATGAGTTAGCTAACATGATGGATTGGGAATACTTATAAAAAAAACATAGCCAGGCATAGTGACGCGGGCATGTAACCTGCAGCTCTGGAGGCTGAGGCAGGAGGATCACGAGTTCTGGGCTATCCTTGGTTATACAGCAAGACCCTGTTTCAAGAAAATATCCTATGTCAGGAAGTCAGGGACCTTGGGAGTGAGGAAGGAACAAGAGATATATTGGAGTGGAGATTTTTATAGTAAAGTGATTGTTATACCAAATTCATTGAAAGCTTTATGTAATTTTGGAAATTTCCATAATAAAACGTTAAAAACAAAATCTGCTCTTACATATGGACGCCCCCAGAAGCAGGACTGAGATTTAAGTCTCTTGTTAATTCCAGGTACTGAGTGGCATTGAAGTGTGAGATGAATCCAAGCAGCAAGCAGAACTGGAGTTGGGCAGGCCATCCATGGGGCCAGGGAGAGGGACGGAAAGAGAAGAGGCATGTCACAGATTGCCTGGTGGGTGCAAACCTCTCCTGTCATAAGGCAGCTGCCTGTTCTTCGTGTACCACGAATATTTCCCTCTCTCTTTCTAATGTCTCCCCATGAAGTGTGAGGTTACACGCAGACTTGAAATATAGTCAGAAAAGAGGCTTGGAGATGTCACAGTGCACTGAAGTTACATTGTGTTAGAGAGCCAAGGAATAACCTATGGAGTAACTGAAGACAGAGAAAAAGGTGAAGTGGTGCAGAATGGCAACAGCTATCATCAAATAAAGGAGACCAAGGCATCTCCAGAGGAAGGGTTCATCTCCTGAGGCAGAGACTTACCTGAGTCACCCACCTGTGGTGCCAGAGGTGAGAAATATGTATGCTAGGTCACTAGAGGATATCCTGATGCCTCCTGGCACTTTTGGGGGTACAGCTGGCTCTGTCCCACACCCACAAGGGAAGCCACCCACCCATCCTTTAATAGCCTTGATGAAAATAGTAATGTCTCTCTTTCCGGTCAGGGCAGCCCCTTCAAGATCCTTCCCAAACACAAAACATTCTAAACTAACACTCTGACTGTTCCCTCCTAGAGCGTGTGGATGTCCAGAGTCGCCTTCTCTCTTCCTGCGACAGCTGCTCCAGCTCCCAGTAGAGCCAGCGCCTGGGCAACGGGGTGAGAACCTTAGCTGTTTTCCAGAGATTCCGTATGGCAGTATGGCCGCAAATAGCTGTGCCAACTTGAGCAAGACGCCCACTCCTCAGAGAGGAGGATCTGTTCTCTTCCTCCATCTGATGCCAGCCACAGAAATCCTCTCGACTCAGGAGTTACTATGCTCCTTTTCTTAGATGTCTGCTTCCTACCTGCTTTCCATTGGCAGCTGACCCTCCTGCTTTTGTCTTTTGCCTACTGGTGATGTGTGTGTGTGTGTCCCCTTCCCAGCTGTCTGGTCAACTGCTGGCCACGGCCACCTAGACTATCCTCTCTCCCCTGCTCTTTTCTCCAGACGAACCCCCTCTCTCCTCTACACAGCTGGGCTCTTGGGGGACATGGCTGTCTGAGCTAGAGTTCCGTGGGCACAGGTGGCTCTGGCAGATGTAAGTTCTTTCCATTCATGTGGGTAAACAGTCAACATTATATTAAAATATTCATTACCGAGGCCTCTGTCTGAATGTTAATCTGGGGTGGGAGCTGATTCACAGTTCCCACCCAGCACCGGCCCCTGGGCAGAGCCCGACACTGATGATATAACTCTGTGGTGGCTGAGTGGCCAGAAAAGGTCAGCCCTGAGAGGAAAGCATCGATTTTTGCATTTGCTCTAGGGGTGATACATGGTAGGGCTTTCTGGCCAGAGAAACTGCTGTCTGCTAGGGAGGTCGTGTCTTTGAAGGATCCACTATACTGGTCGATGCCTGAGTGGTGGGTTTGGACAGACTGTAGAACAAGCAGATACCTGACACCAGGCTCCTGGATGCCTGTTTATCACTTTCCTTTTCATATGTCTGGCTATGTGCTGAATGCTAAAGAGTCTCCCAGGTCCTCACAGACAGACTACTGACCTATGTGCTCGCCTATGTTAAGATACACACCACGTGTCCTCTGTTCGCACTGTTAAAACCCAAGCATTCTAGTGGAGCCTGGACAAAGCCTAAATGATACAAGAAAGCAAAATCTAGACTCTTTCCAAGGAGAGATGAGAATGTTGAACATGCTGTTCTCGATGCCTAAAATATTTCAGCATTAGGAAACATGTGGGTTGACTCTGAAGATGTGGCTCTTCACTATGATGAGTTCAAATCTCATATTTTAGAAGAGTCAAAAATAAGAGAAATGTGCAAATGTGGTACTCCAGGGAAACATCCTTCCTGGTCCTTAGTCTGCTATTAGCTCACATGATAGCTTTGGCATATATGTGTGAAGATGAGTATTCACTCTCTTCGCTGCCTCTTCATCCTGGGAGTCTTCTAGACCCCTCCAGTGCCTGCAAGGTGTACCCACCTCTCCAGGTAAGGATGAAGAGATGAATTTCCCTTCCTGGTCTCAGGACTTCACAGACCAGTGCAGAAGAGAGGCAGATATGTCATGAGTTAGTCAGGGCAAAGGGCTCTGGGAACCCAGAGGAAGAACAGAACAGAACAGGCAAAGTTGGAAGAGATTTCTAGGTTTCTTAAAGGCATGAGATGGTCATCTCATGGCTGCATGGTACCTGGCCCCTGGCAAGGGTTCATTGGATGTTTATTGAATGAAAGAATGAAAGTGTCCTTAGGACATAAGTGATAGATGGATACTTGCTGTCCAGGTGTGGAGACTTGTACGGGGAACAAACTCTCAATGGCCGCAATGAGGGCAATGTCCAGCAATCACTTTCTCATTGAGATTTCTCAAACTTCCTTATACCCCCACTCTATTCCGCATGGGGGTACCCAAGCAACCAGACAATCTCTACCGGGTGTCAGCTCATCATCTGCCTCTCTGTCTGGATGATGCAAGAGTTCATTGGGAATAGTCTACCAGCAGACACCCCTTCTCACATTCTGCATGAGCATCACAGGGGAGACTGGCTGGACAGCACCTGGTGACAGTGTGGTAATAAATCATGGCATCGTGGGTGATGCAGTGAACAGGGTCCTACATCAGACATTCTGAACAGACACATCAACCCACACACTCACAAACTGTACCCATCTTTTTTTTTTCTTTTTTAACTCATTCAGGGAGAGGAACAGAATTTAGAAGTCTTGCTTCATATCTAAATAATATATCGTGTCACTTTCTTACATCCTGCCACTGTGCTAGATGGAGGCAGAGGAATATACTTTAAGAGAAAGAGAGGCTTAAAGCGCCCTGCTGGCTGATGTTAGCATCCTAGCCTCTTCAAGGCATTTTAGAATTGATGTTGGCAATCTGTGTTGTTTTTCTATATAGAGAAGTTCATGTTCTTGTGTTTTCCTGATATTAAAATAGAAAGGCTCATCGCTCTTACTTTCTGAGTGCCTGATTTGCAGACTCTCAAAACTGGTAGCTGTGTCTGCAATTTTAGCACCACAGCATCCATGCGAGTAAGGGCTGTGGGAGCCAGACTCATCTTGCTTGTTTGAGTACCTTCCGCCAGGTATTCCCTCCGCTCCTCCTTGTTGTCACACCCTGCCAATCTGTGTTGATGTGACACATATGTCTCTCTAATAACCCAGTGGTGCTTGGCACACACATGGCTCCTTCTTCTTTGGAATAAGTAAAAAAATGAAACACTGGCTGGCGCATATTCTTCTTGGTGACTTGGGGCTACCGTACGTGGGAGCTTTGTTGGCTGGCACTGTGTACTGAAGTCTCTTCTTTTCTGTCCCGCTGGGATCTGGGAATACTTAAAACATTCCGTCTGAGGAAGCTCTCAGTATTGATTGGCTGCCCACAGTATGATAGATCCAGATCAAGCCAAGTCTACCTTCAGACTCAGCTGCTCCATCAGCTGTGAAATATTCTGTGTGAGGCTTCGATTAACCATCATTTTACGCATGAGAAACTGAGGCAAGGGATATGAATGGGTTAACCCCAAATCTCCTAGCTATGAATGGGAGATAGAGGGTTTTTACTCAAACCTTTAAACCATTCAAATTGCCGTTTATATTGCTGTGTTTTAGAAGCCACTCCAAAACATTTATACTTGCAGTCCTTATGATGGCCTCTTGAGGTCTATCTAACTAGTGCTATCTAATAAGGGGAGGAGGCACAAAGGGGTTAAATAACTTGTCTAGATCATCTGGCTGACAAATGGCAAAGACACAACCCTCTGACACAGTCCTCATACAGCACCTGGACTTCAAGTCACACTTGCACAGGCCAAGAGCTTTGGAGTGGAGACTCTACCCGAACAAAGCTCACCAAGAGGAAGCAACACTTACCCACCAACCTTTCCCTGAATTTTTGATTACGATACTAATTGCACAGTGAGCCTTTGTTTCCATTCTCCTTTAAAGAGTCCTTCAGGGGAAAACCCAGTACTTAAAATCTAATTTTCCAGAACACATACTTTATGATTGTCCTTTCCTCTCAGGGCTCGGTCTTAGGGCGCGTGAGCAGCAGTCACGAACTTCCAGAGACCGTGTGCTCCGGTATCTGCCCCGTTTCCCCCTCTCTTGCCATCAATTACGGCAAATGTCATTAATTTGAAAGGCAAGGGAGCAGAAAGAATGGATTTTGAATTAACTAGTTCAGATAATCTGATATTTCCACTGAAGCATGACAGGGTATGCAGTTAGCTGGGGAACAACAATTGTTTCCAATTGCATATCTTCTCAGATAAACCGATATCTATGTAACAAGGTTTCACTGTAAAGGGCGATCAAGTTAGCATTTGTGTTTCAATGAGGCTTGGAGCTCGTGTGGTGCATCTGCCATGACATTGCTGTGTTTTGCCATCTTGCCAGAGGACCAGCCTTCTACACTGTGCAGAGACATAGGCTTCTAGGGCTCTCTCTGGCATAGACATGACCCCTGCCCTAGACCCCTGCTAGAGCTTACATTGGCAAGTTCTTGGATCCCTCAGGGCTCCTGTCAGGTAGTAATCAAGGGCTTGCACAAGACAGATTCTGCTTGGGTCTCATGTGATGTTTTTTTCCACAGAAATAGGGGAGAGGTGTATCTATTACAAACCTATAGTGCATTTCTATAGCATGAACTGCTGCTATGAGTAGCTAGCTACCTTGCCACAGGCTACATTTCCCCAGTCTCCCAGCATCTCAGTTAAGCTCTCATAGATGGGAGATGAGTCTCAGAAATTCATATTACTCCTAGGTCAAGGAAGGCCTGCAGCTGTGCGAGAAAAATCTTCAGAGAGAACTTCTCATCTTGGGTGGGGCTCCTATTTGAGTTTATAGCTCCTGGTACCCTCGTGTGGGCATCTGCACCAATCTTCATTGTTACTGAATGTTTCCCCTTCTTTTGACAAGCAGGGAAGCTCATTGCCTTTAGTTTCAAGGGAAGCAGGGAAGGGATGTGGTATTCTGGAGCAAGGCCACTGGAGTCCATACAGGGAGGACTAGCAGAAAGGCAGGAGGGGAGACTCAAGCCTGACTCCATGATGGTAATATCCCAAGTAGTAACTTAAGTGAACTGCTTCTCTGGTGGGACCCATTACCATGCAGCACATGGAGCCATTAGTATCATCATCCATCAATAATATGTGCCATGTTAACGCGGTTGTAAGTTGCATTTGATGGTAGCATTAAAGTCTGTTTGCTCAGCCTTCTGTTGCTCGTATTCAGGGAAGCACACTTTATATGACAAGGTCACTTGATCATAATTAAAAAGTAAAACAAGAACAGAGGAAACATTAACCCAAAGTAAAACCTGTGGATGTCACACTACAAGACACTTGTCTTGGCTCTGGTTCCTTCAGGGTTGATCTTGTGTGATAGTTCTCTACCACAAGCTTAGCTGCTGCTGCTGCTGCTGCTGCTGCTGCTGCTGCTGCTGCTGCTGCTGCTGCTGCTGCTGCTGCTGGTGGTGTGTGTGTGTGTGTGTGTGTGTGTGTGTGTGTGTGTGAACCCATGGCTTTGTGCATGCTAGGTAAGTATGCTACCATTGAGCCATAGCCTCAGTCCCAGCTTTGTTTTTATCATTGTTTTTCCTTTCTAAACACATAAAGAAGTAGAAAAAAAACCACATTTCTTTAGCATAGAAAGTGGCAGAGGCACCGTCCTCCCCTCCAATTAAAAAGGAACAAAGGAAAGCACGCCTTGTGTGTAATAATACTAATTACAGTAACAATAATTGACATTTTTGAAGATTTAATATGAGCCCATCTTAGCACTAAAGACTTATTTTGTCAAGTACTGGAAGCAAAACTGGGCGCTCTGTGAAGGGTGTGAGAGCTGACTGTCCTCCTAATGCTCTGCTGCCTTTGTTTCCTTTGCTTTGCCTGCTAAACTTAGACCTTATGTATATTTTTGTATTTTCTGCCTCTACTCACCTGCAGTTACCCACTTATCTTCTAGGAGCCCTTAATTTAACAAGTATGCGCGCGGTGGGCGGGGGGGGGTGTGTGTCTCACTGAATGCATATTAGGGGAATCCACAGGTCTTCCTTGTGGCTCTTTGGAGAAGAAATTGCTAACCAAGCAAGTCGTTTCCCGTAGCAAAGTATTGCTGTTATAACCCTAGTATTCCTTTAGTGTCCTCAGTGCCTTTCGAGTCTTTTCAGAACATTGTAATAGCTTCGGGGAAGGGTGAAGGAAGAACCTACATTCCTTTGTGGGTTTTATTAACAGGAAGAACACCTGTCCCATCTTCTATTTTCCTATGACATTTCCCCTGACCCTGTTTCCAGTCAGCTATGTGTTACAGAGCCACCATGACCATATTTTTAGAATAAGACTGAACTGGTTTGACAAGTACAAATTGGTGGCACACAGTAGAATATTTGAAAGTGAAAGTGCCCCAGAAAATACAGTGTCCCTGACCATGTCCATCATACGTTTATCACCAGTTCTTCCACTACCTCAGATTTTGACCTGCTGAATGCTCCTCTCTCCCTCTCACCACACAGTGACAATCCTTACTCAATAAAAAATCTGACCATCCTGCAGTTTACACAAAAATGCTAACACTAGTCATGTGGAAATAATAGCCCTAGTAGAACTCAAGGCCGCCTTTCACCCACTGGGGGTCATGAATGAGTAGGCTATCTCCCCCAGATCTCTTTCTCTCTCTCAGCAACGTTTAGGTTCTATGCTGAGGTAATAGTTACCTGAGCTTCTAGACATTCCATATTAAGCCCAAGGAGTTGCAGGTAGACCATTGGCTTGCTGGGAGAGAAAGCTACAAATCAGACCTCAGCTATTTCAAGGCACATCCCTCTATTTTCTCTGTATGCATATAGAATTTCTAAGTGGATTCAGGGTCTGGAAGGAACCCCTGAAGCCCAGTGGCACTGACCTAAACTGTGAACCCAGTAACCCCAGAGCCCTGTGATAGGCCCAGGTCTATAGCATTTATGTGTTGATGACAAAGGATGTTGGGAGGGATTCGTGTGGACAGGCAAAAACCAAGACTGAGCTGTGGCTGAGTGACCTTGGGGACAAGTGTGTGTTTGACTTCTGTACATCTGCCCTGACTCAGCCAGAGCTTTGTTTTAAAAGCAGAACTGCTTGCTGCTTCTGAGCTCAGCTTTGGGGCTGAAAATAAATTAGGAAAAGAGAGCTCCATGCGGGGAGGCAACAGGACAAGGACTGTGGCATGCCCTAGAAAAGCCTGATGAAGATAAGGTCACAGAAGGGGAGTCACCCTGTTCAAAGGGGCAAGACAGAAGAAGCATGGGGCGAACCCTTTCCCTGCCATTCTCCTTTTAGCAATTCTTCTTCCAACTAAATGTGGTCTTGGCAATGAAATATTCAGCCCTAATAGATGAGGGCAGAAAAGCAGGATCGGGCTCGGTGGCAAATGGGCTTGCTTCAGGGTGTGCAGCAGATTCCAATGTGGCCTCAATATCAGCTCCTTGTGGAATATACACTTTATTTAACCCCAGCTCCTGGAGCATGACAGGGAACCTGTGAAACATTAAACTGCCATCCTTGGGATTCTATTGCATTGTAGGTCAAAGGGATTTGGTAAATGTATGTAAGGCTCTTAATCAGTTGACTTGGAGTTAATCCAAAGAGGGGTTATTTTAGAGCTCTGATTTAATCAAGTGGACTTTTAAAAGAAAGGAAAGTATCAGACATGCTCCCACTGGCCTAAAAGAGAGTAAATGAATCAAATGAATATAACAACAATAATAATAATAATAACAAAATAATCAGCTATGCAACAAATGTGCACGTCCGTCCACATAGCTAGGACTTAAGGGTAAGATCCAGAAGCTTGGTCAACAACCAACAAGAGAACAGGGAAACCGTTCTTTAGACACAAGGATGCAAATCCTTCCAATAATGCAGATGAACCTGGAAGAAGACTCTGAGCATCACAGGATAGCTTGATTCAGCCAAAGCATTAATGAAAGTTTCGTGAGACTTAGCTGAGTATCAACGATGCCATGTCTACACTTCTGGCCTATAGAAGTCAAGGCAGAGTAAACCAGTTCATTTAAGCCAGCAGTTTGGTTATGATTTTCTATGTAGCAGTAGAAAAATAATCAATTCAGCTAAGTGCTGCAAGCTGGGGGTGTCTCTTCTTAGCTTCTCTCCTTCCTTTTTGGCTCCTTCTTTCTCTCCCTTTTTGCCATAAACCCATTGTGCCGTGGTCCATCCAGCCATGTATTATATTTGTTTCAATCATGTATTCAACATAGTGAGGCACTGTACTGAGGTACAAGACACAGTGACCGGACATATTTTCCTAGGGGAATACAAACACGATTCAGTGTGACAGATGCTATGACAACTGATGGCACAGGACAGATTAAAGAGGGTGCAATGCATCACAGTTTGGGGCAGTAGAGCGGCTTCACAGTGCAAGAAGTTTCTCTTTTGATTCTTCAAGCACATGTCAGGGACTTTGGGCTTGAACATTAGGATCACCTGATTAATTCATTCAGGGGTAGTGGGTATAATTTAAATGGTAGGAGATGTGAAATGAATGTTAAGATTTCAAAAGACTCTACGTGGGGATCATAATTGCTGCAAAGTTTGGGGACTGCTGATAGGTGGGCTGAAGGTGGGCTCCTTTGCTGAGACCCCTCTTTAGGGTTTCATTCAACATCCATTTTGAGAACATTGGCTGCTGAAAGCTTTAAAACTTGTGCCCTCCATGAGAAAGTCCTGGCCTAAAGTATGTTTGCTTTCTCTCTATTGCTGTAGCAAAATACCTGACCTGACGGCTGAAAGGAGACAAGATCTATTTTGGCTCAAGACTTCAGAGGTTTCTGTCCATGATCAGTCTGCTCCATTGCCATGATTCTGTGGCTAGAGAGAACATCATAATAGTAGCACTGGGGGCAGGGAGACCAGTCATTTCATGGCAGTTGGAGAGGTGAAAATATGTGTGCAAAAGGCCAAGGGAAAGATACTCCTTTCCCACCAATCCCCAGTGACTACTCCAATAAGGCCCCACCTCCTGGTTTCCTAGAGCCTCTTAATAATGTATCAAATTATGAATTCGCCAATGGGTTAATTCACAGATGATGTTAGAGAACTTATAATCCAATCACCAATCCTAGCCACCCAGCAGCTAGCACAACCCACACCTTTAACATAGGAGCTTTTAACATAGGTGACATTGCATATTAAAATCAAAACAAATAGGAGCTTTCTTGATGCAAACACCCCTTCTCAGATATTTGCAGGATACAAAGACCCAGTCCCTTGCCACAGTGTGAGAGAGTTGCAAAGCATCACTCTGGCCCCAGAGTGCCCTGCAGGGTCAGTTGGGGCCTCAGTTGAAACTGTATTGAGTCATTTTCTCCTGTGAGCCATCTTGTCTTCCTTAACCTGTGACAGGCTCGTGTCCAAGAGGTCTCCCTAATAAATCTTTTGTACACAGATCCCTGGCTCTGAATGTGTTTTCAGGGAAAATTAGTCTAAAGCAAAACCAAGAGTTAGTACAACAAAGGATGACATGAGAGGCTGGCAAAGAGAATAGCTCAGGCACAAGTCTTGATGAGAGCAAGGATGCTGAGCCGCAGAGGAGTAGAAAAGGGCAAAGAGCAGGGAGGGCATCAGTGCATACCCTCTTGCTAAAGCTTCCCAGGCTGCAGGGTGAATTGAATCTGTGGGGCCAGCTATTGCTATCCTGTACATCCCCCCTCCCCCAGAATTCTACAGCCCTAAATATTAGAGCAGAGTGAGGATACCAGGAGAAACGCCTTCAAACATAGCCAGCCCGAGCTCATCTCACAGCAGCTGCCACCTGTGAGAGCAACAGAAAGCAAAATGCTCTCTGCTGCAGCTTTGCTAGAGTGGACCTGGGATCTCATGAGCCACTCAGAGGCATTGCTGCTCCTGACTGACAGAGCTGCTGGGCCAGAGCTGGAGGAAGCGGAGGCATTTGTAGGTAGAAAGCCCAGCTGAAAGGCTGCTGAAAGACTGTATTCAACAATAATCTCTAAGGATGGAGCCCAACCAAGGACAGGGCTTACATCTCAGTAGTTGGAATGTAAGGTCGTGACAAGCCCATGTTCTTCTTTCACTAATGGATTGTAATAACACTATTCATACAGAAGAAATCAACATAATTTTAGAGTATTATATTATCATATATTACCTATAAATTAGGTAATATGCATGAGAGTGCTTGGGAAATGAAAAAGCTCTATGTGGAGATGTGAGGTATTATGTCTTCTTCTCTGGTATTTACGGAAATGAGCGGATAGGAACGACAGGGCTCTGGAAACTGTAAATCCCTGAACAAATAAGAAGCTGCATAATTAGGTATTTTACAAGGTACCTTGAGCCCTGAGGCAGGCAGGCCCTGGCTTCTATTCTGCAAGGGCAGTTTCACTGGCAGAGTGAGCACCGCGTGCAGAGCAAGTAGGCTGACATCTCACAACGCTCCATTCACGGGGCCCTAGAATAACAGTATTCTAGCTGAGCAATTTGCAGAGAACAAATTAAGGAGAACAAGACTCCTGTAATAGATCCGGGGAGGAGGGAGGGCAAGAGGAGGAAGAAGGAAGAGAGCAGAGACCGCTCAGCAATGCTTGTCTTCTGTAGGAATCCTTTGCACTACACAACAAGACTATAGAGAAGTGGACCCAGAAAAATGATGCCCCCGTGGAGTGCCTTTCTGGCCAGAGGTCAAGCATATATGTCCACGAAGGGCTCTAGCCTCTGAAGTCCTCCTCAGGGTAGCTTTGATAGTGGGCACTGAGATGGATGAGGGGGTGGGGTGTCTTAAGAGAGACTGATGCTTAGTGACTCTTTAAATGCTATACTGTTTTGTCCATGCTGAGACTGGTCCTTTTGGGAACTGGGATTTGAAGAAATTTTTATTTTCTGGTATGAAAAAAAATCTTGCTTGAGTTGAACTGCTGAGGTAGTGTCTTTCTCTCTCATGCACTCTTATGTCTCCTTCTCTCTTTTGATATATCTCATGCATTCTAGATTGGCCGTTGACATAATATATAGCTAAGTATGACTTTGAACTTTGAATCCTCTTCCTCCAGAGTGCTGAAGTTACAAATTTGTGCCCTGACACCTGGTTTACAGGAATCTGGGAATCGAGGTTAGGGTATCATACATGCTAGACAAGCACTCTACTAACTGAGATACCAGCCCTAAGTGGCATTTGTAGAGGAATTTTAATACAGCACCATGGCTGCTCTGGCGAGGGATGACATCCAAAGACCTTCTATGCCTGTGCCATCCAGCTGTAATGATACACCTTTAATCCCTCTGGCTGGAATAAAGACATGGCAATGGAGATAAAGTTAGTTTGTAAAAGAATGCAGCCTTGTTTGAAAGTGACATCTAATTGAGGGGCAGACAAAGTGACAAACCAGAGAAAGATTTAACAGAATGAGCCAGAGATAAGATACACCCAACTCTCTTAAGAACAGATAGGAAAGAGAGACATGTGACTTAAGAGAGTAACACACACACACACACACACACACGCACACACACACACACACAGAGAGAGAGAGAGAGAGAGAGAGAGAGAGAGAGAGGGAGAGAGAAGGCAGTTTTACAGAGACAGGTTGCAGGTGAAGTCAAAACAAGGCAGAGAATGAGAAGGAGCCAGAAGATTAGAACAGATTGCTGCATTAGTTTGAGGCCAAGCAGATCAATTCAGTCAGAGGCTGAGAGAAGTCAGTTTGAATCAGTCATCTTGGAGAAGTGTTTTGAGCCAGAACAGCCAGGTTGAATCATCCAGCCAGAGTGCAGAAAGAACTAAAAAGGGTGAGTTTATTCAACAGTAATCCTACAAGATGACACACTTATATAAGGTGAATGAAAGCTACATTTATAGGGGTCATTAATGCTTCATCTTATGGTGACTCTAGCTGTCACTTTCAATCTAGCTGGTGTTGAACAAGGGTGGTTTTTTTTTGTTTTTTTGTTTTTTTGTTTTTTTTTCCAAATCCTATTCTTGGTATCTAGTATGTATTATCTCTATTCTCAACAATTCCACATTGGTGGGGGGAACGATAGAAACTAGTGTCCAGATATAAACCAGGTCTTTGGGAAGATGGCTAGTTCCGCATGAATTGGGGAAGCAGACTGACAGTGAAATGGAATACTGGCATCACTGCTGTCTTTTGTCCCACAGAAGATCATATACTTGGTTCTTTGTCCTAGGTATTGACCTGCCTCCATTTTCACTCAGGGTACTTGTTTCCCCCTACTACGGCCATGGCTGCTGGACTCCATGGCTGTCTAGTGTATAACACATGCCTTAACCTGCCAGCAGACATCTTTTGCTCAACATACCAGTTGCCTACCTGGGTCAAGAGAGTCTGATTACTCGTCATGGGGCCCACACCTCCAATATGAAAGGCTTAGCCATGAATACTCTCAACACTTCATAAATGTGAGGTCAACATAGTTATGGGCTAACTTGGGACCTTCCAGGACTTTGTATGTGGGAGCCATATCTGTCAACACTTTGGAAAACAATATTTTAAAGAGGAGAGTCTGTTAAAGAGGGGCTTAAATTAAATTAAGTCCTTGAGGGTGTGCCATAACCCAATAGAACATGTGTCTTTATAAAAGGAAAAAGGGATACAGGCACATACCAAAGGAAGACAATTAGAAGAGACATGGGAAGAAGATAGCTGTCTCCAAGCCAAGGACAAAGGCTGGAAGATATCCTTTCCTTGCAATACTTAAGAGAAATCAACCCTGTGGTCACTGCTCTCAGACGTGCAACACATTGCTAGTGTTTAAGGCCAGCCTACAGTTCTTTATCAGGACATTTCTGGAAAAGAATGCAAATGTTATTACCCATCGTCCCTCCAGCCAGCCTCTCTACTACTCTTGTCTTTCCTATTTCCCTTGAGTTTGTTCCTAGCATTCCCAGGCATGATGCATTTTCGGTTAACCATGGATGGCAGCTGAGCAATGTCCCACACAAGGGCAGTGGAAATAGATAGTAACTTAGCCCACAAAGGCTATGTTTTTGCCTTCTCCTCTTCTAAGGGGTGGTGGCTGTTTTCTTTAGCTGGCATGCCAGGACTGTTGTTCTCCTACCAGAGTGGGAGGACAGGCATGTCAGAACCCCTGGGCTGATGGAGAAGCTTAGCTCATGTGGAGTCAGTCCTCACACCTTCTCTACATCCTCATCTTTGAACAGTTTTCTGGTAGAAGTACCTGTAATCTGGTAATCCTAGATTAACTAACTGTGTGGATTCACATGATATCTCTTAGACTCACTTGCCCTGCCCTGTGAATAGCACTACTGTGAAGATCACGTGAGAAGTGAGGGATAGATGGAATGATAGACGCCATAGTTGTCTGCTAGGTGAGCTGGGTTGGGAATAGGATTTTAGGAGGAGGAGCCAATGCAGGAATGCCAATTCAGAGAACTCCCTGATGGCACTCTGAGTAAATTTCAGACTCTCTACAAAGTGCCCAAAGTACCCCTCGGTAAAACTGGTTCGGAGGCAAATGATGCTGTCTCTATATTTTCCTTACAAACTGCCTGTGGTCCTCTGGAGCACTTTTGTGGCTCTATGTATGAGGCAAACATTATAAATACTTGGTTGGCACATGGGTTTCTACTTGTCAATCAAATGCTCCATCCTATTCAGATCCTGAAGCTTTATCCCCCAGGACCTCAGCATATATCTATTATTTTGAGATAAGACCTTTAAAGAAATGCTGAACCTCCAGGGCTCTAATCCAGTCCCACTAGCATCCTTAGAAGATATTAGAACACATGGAGAGAGGACACAGACCCAGCAAAGGCCATGTGAAAAGGCATGAAGGAGGTGGCTATATACAAGCCAAAGAGGAAAACCCTGAGGAAATCAAACCTGCCAACACCTCAGTGTAGGATTTCTAGCAACCAGAATGATGTGAAGGTTAGCTTCTGTTTTTGTAAAGCCACCTGGTGTGTAGTAATTTTCTGTGGCAGCCCAAGAAATGGAATACAATCTTTGAAACTCACAGTGAGATAGGGAATATTATCAGCCCCGCTTTCTTTCATTCACTTTACTTGACAGATTTCCTAGCTCCTACTCTGGCTCAAGGGTGGGTTTCTTTTACTCAGGACAAGCTGGGCATAACCTATGCCCACATAGAGTATTGAAGGCAGGTAGACTTGACAGAGGTCAGGATAGTCAAGCAGATCATCTCAGGACAGTTGCAGGGCAGTGGGGGGCTCTGTGGCCCCCAGGGCTCCAGTGATGCCGATGAGAGAGAAGCAGAGTCTATACTAGATCAATACAGCTTCTGTTAGGTGTACAGTCCTTGCCTGTGCTCCCTAGGTTAGGAGAGACAGGATCCTGCAGCTGGCTGAGGGAAGAGCCAGCTTGCTGGGATACCAGCCAAGGGAGATGGAGATGCTCTGGTGTAGACTGGCTCAGGCTGCCTGGAAATCCTAATTTGCATTACCCTCTAAATGTTTGCCTGCCAGCCAAATGGAATAAGGAGCTCCCTTCTTTCTGCCTCCCCAGATGTGAAATCATTCAAGTCAGCACCAGTTTTCTTTCTAACTTAGAACCACAATGACTTATAGCTGAATGCAACTATATATGTCACTGTAATCTGCTACAGCACCAACTTCCTTTGAGACACTGTGGTCCCTTAAGTAACCCCTCACCCATGCTCCAGTAAGTGACATCTTACCTACACTCCTTTAAGTAAGTAAGGGAATTCAAGGCTTCCTGTGCTATTTGGGGATACGGGGATGCTTCTCCTGGCTTTTCTGTTACCTTCGTGTCTGATTCTTTCGTTCACCCTGTCATCATCTGTTGCATCAACTTTTCCTGAGGAGACATGAATGGGTGTCAATTACCTCCAGATAGGGGACCAACTATAGACAAAGAGTTGATTCCATGCAAATCTAGTCTGGTAAACCAATGAGTTTATTTAGGTTACATAGAAGGATGCTGGTGTGGGATTAGCTACATTAAAATGGGTGTCTCAAAGACAGCTGTGCACTAGAAAGCCCACCCGAGCATGGGTAATGACTCATGAAAGCTATATCCCTTGAACTCCCTCTACAGTTTGCAAACAGCTCCCTCCTGTGTTCTCCTCCCAGCAATTGTTTGCTGCTTTTATAGCTTTGGGAGAGACCAGAGCCTTATGAGCCTCCCTCTTCCTCCAGAAGTGCTCTTTTAAATCAGAGGAAAGAGCTACGCAACACCATTCCTCCATCTGACACAGCCTCTGCCCCCTCCCCCTTCCCCTCCCCACCTCTGTAATACCATTCCTCCATCTGACACAGCCTCTGCTCCCTCCCTCCCCTCCCCACCTCTGTAATACCATTCCTCCAACTGACACAGCCTCTGCTCCCTCCCCTCCTCCCTCCCCACCTCTGTAATATTCCTTAAGTCTCAAATGCTTTCCAGCACCCACCAAGCATAATGAACTCCTATTCATTCTTCAACACCCACTTCTTTCTTTGTTTTCCTGCAGCACCTGGAAAATACTTAGATTAAATACTTATCAGAGTGTGTCCCCTCCAGGGTATTTACACATCTCCATTCACGACCATCCTGAGAGGAAATAGACTATTTAATTTACTTTCTGTCCCAGTACCAGTGATGAGAAGTGAGTGATAGATAAATCCTGTGTCATGATTCATTTTACTATTTCTATCATTTGTCTCTTTTATAATTCTAGTGATTTTAGTATATACACAATCTGTTATAGTTTTGCCCCCTCTCAAAAGGACTATATCTAGAAACATGATGACTCAGACACTATTATTTTTCTTTCTCTCTGTTAGCCTCTCCATTTAAAGGCCAAGTATGGTTTTTTTGCCAACCACTCATCACAGAGACGATGGGGCTGTGTGTTGCATGACCACTCATGCAATTTGACTTTCTTGTCATCATTTCTGAAACTACCCCCTTTCTTTATTAGCTCTTCTCGTGCCATTTCTCATTTCTTTTAAGGTCCTCTATATCTAACCAAGACTTTCTTATTCTGTGTGGATCATGGCAACCTTGCCACTCAACATGTGGTCCTTGACCAGCAATGTCAGTATTGCCTGAAAGTTCATGATAAATACAGGGGTTCAGATCCTACTCGGCCTGACTGGATCACAGCCCAGATGTTCTCAGGCTCTCTAGATGGTGTGCTTGGATTCGAAATGCTCTGCTGAAGAGCAAAGTTCTGCAAAACTTTTCTTGTTAATGTTCAGACAAGAGGTACTATAAAGGCATGGTTTCCACAGTCTTTCCCACAGTTATTAACTCTACTGTTGTTGTACAAAAGCAGCTGTAGACGACAGGTAATCAAATTTGTCTGCCTGTGAGTCAAGACAATTTTATTGATCAAAAGCAGGGAGCTGGCTCCTCTGGCTGTCATCTGCTGAACCTGCCTTAAGTACACAGTTTGATTGTTGTGGGGGGCAACCTTTACAAGGGACCTTAAATGATCTCACCTCTGTGTATTCACGCACTCCAATAATTTCCTTTCCTGGAGTATGGACCTGGTTAACTGTCTCTCTTCTCAGAGTGATAGGATATCAGTTCTAGGATTGGGCTATAAAAAAGCTGGGGCTTGCTAGACAATGCCCCCCAACCAAGCTCCCGGGGACTGGACCACCAACCAAAGAGGAACCCATGACTCCAGCCCCATATGTGGCAGAAGACAGCCTTGCTGGACATGAGTGGAAGGAGGGGCCCTTGGGCCTGAGGGTGTTCGATGCCCCAGTGTAGGGGAATGGCAGGGCAGGAAGATGGGAGTGGGTGGGTGGCTGGGCGGGAGAGCACCCTCATAGAGGCAGGGGAGGGTGGATGGGATAGGAGGTTTCAGAAGGGGAGACCTGGAAAGGAGAAAACATTTGAAATATAAATAAAGAAAATACCCAATTAAAAAAAAGCTTTTCTCTCTTTCTCTCTCTCTCTCTCTCTCTCTCTCTCTCTCTCTCTCTGAAGAGAGTGTGGAGATGGATCCCCTTACTGTTGGATCCTGAGATGCCTACAGACCCATATAAAATACTTCAAGGAACCCTGAGGTCTTTCCAGATTTCTAACCCTTAGAAACTGACACAAGAGATGAAGTTTTAGAATACTGTTTACTACTTGGTAATGGGTAATTAGCAGATCATTAGCAACATTCTAAGCTGTTCTCTTCTTGCTCTACCTTCATAATTCTATAGCACTGTATTAGTGAGTGAGTGAATAGAAAGGGTTTATGCTATTATGGTTCTTTCTTCCTCTGAAATTAAAATCTTTATATGTAGGTACTATATCTTAAAAATAAGCTGGTGGGGCTGGGGAGATGGCTTAGGAGTAAATGTTCAATGCACAGGCATGAGGAGCTGAGCTCAGGTTCCACATAAAAATAGGTGTGGTGATGTGTATCTGCAACCCAAGTCCTGAGCATGTAGAGACCGGAAGGTCTTGAGGACACAGGACAGCATTTTACACAAATGTGGAGAAGGAATTAAAGAAGAAATCTTGACATTAGCCTCTTACTTCCACATATGCTGGCATGATTGGGCACACCTGTGCTCTACACCTGGGTGCACACACACACACACACACACACACACACTGGGGAGGTTAATTTGATTCTTAAGTGTTCCCTTTTTTCTGGACCTTCCTAAGAAAGTATGTGTACTAGCTAGTTTTGTGTCAACTTGACACAGCTGGAGTTATCACAGAGAAAGGAGCTTCAGTTGAGGAAATGCCTCCTTGAGATCCAACTGTAAGGTGTTTATTTTCTCAATTAGTGATCAAGGGGGAAAGTCCCCTTGTGGGTGGGACCATCTCTGGGCTGGTAGTCTTGGTTCTATAAGAGAGCAGGCTGAGCAAGCTAGGGGAATCAATTAAGCCAGTAAGGAACATCCCTCCATGGCCTCTGCATCAGCTCCTGCTTGAGTTCCAATCCTGACTTCCTTGGTGATGAACAGCAATGTGGAAGCGTAAACTTAATAAACTCTTTCCTCCCCAACTGCTTCTTGGTCATGATGTTTGCGCAGCAATAGAAACCCTGACTAAGACAGAATGATTTACCACTCTTGTTAGTAATATTATTATATTATTATTTAATAACCATAGACATGATTTTTTTTTACCCATACATGAACACTTTTTCAATTATCTGGTAAGATTCCTAAAGCTGAAGTAGCTGTAGAGCTGATTGCCTCCTCTTTGTGATCTCTAGATGGGAGAAAATAGTCTCAGGATAACAAAGTCTGTTCCCAGGTTGTCTTTGAGAAAAGTGTAATCCACTGTAGTCTTTTGCTTTGAGGTGTTTTTTCCTCTTTTTTTTTCTCCTGCCTTCTGAGTTTGTTGGCTTTTATCTCCTCTCATTATTTCACAGTTGCCTGGGCATCTGAAGAACTTCCTTCCTCCTTCCCTCCACGCTTGTTTTCAAGAGTTTGTTCATAGCGCTTCCAAAATGTCTCCCATTTCATGATTGACCCTAGGGTGACAAAAAGCCAGGGACAGACAGGAGGCTTCTAGGAGGAAATCGTTTCTAGTTGACTCTGACTTAGACTAAACAGTAATCCAGAGGTGCTAACATTTTATACTTCCTGATGTTGGTTGAAAGGCAAGCACTGAACGCTGCATGACTGATAAAGAATGGATGCTTTGCACAACATAGAAGACTGGCTCAAGGACCACTGTAAAGAGGATTTTTCCCTCTTTGTCCTGTGATTGGAGCTAAAGTGTCCAAACAATAGAGCAACATAGACAGGCATTATATTCTCTCTTTGTTTCTGTCTCTGTCTCTGTCTCTGTCTCTGTCCCTCTCTCTTATTCTTTCTCCATCTTTCTCTCTGTTTTTCTGTCTCTCTGTGTGTAAGTCCTTAAAGAAATGCCATACATGTTTATAGTATATAATATTATATATAAAGTACATATTTGTATTTGCCTCCTGAGTCCAGGTTAATTATCTTGTCTATAAAGTATTGCCTCATCTTTTAAGTGAATTTGGTCTTTGGCTTGTGAATACCTATACCCAATAGTAAAATCTGAAAGTGAATCAACTTACTTTCAAGATGTATGGAAGTTGATGGGAGTGTAGTTCAGTGGTAGAATACTTGCCTAGCATGTACAAGGCCTCCGGTTTGATTCTCCAAGGCCTCAAAAACAAACAAACAAACAAACAAACAAACAAACAAACATGTGAAGGTATATGTGTTATTTTATCATGACCCATAACCAAATTGCAACTTCTATCTTGAGGTGACTTGTGACCTTGCACACGATGCCTGCCAGCATCTTTGCTATTTATTCAAGCCCACTGTCAGGCTAAGTCTCAATGTTCCATGTTAGTGGATTCAAAAAGCAGGGAATAACTATAATCAAATATATTTATCAAACATGCCCCAGTATGTTTCTACCACTGTTAGAAAGTTCTTACTTGGAGCTACAAATTACTCATTCAAGGTTCTATACAAAAAAAAGGGTTGATATCTATATATTAATCAGCTATCCATTACTATTTTTAAAAACACAAGATAATAAATGTATAAAGAGAGGAAGTCTGTTTTGTGTCATGGTCTTGGAGACTGTAGCCCATGATTGACTTGCCACACTAACTGTGTCTGTAGCAATGAGGCGCACGTGGTAGTACGGATTGCTCACATTGTGGCCAGGGTATAAAAGAAAGAAAGGAAGGAATAAGTTCCAACAGTCCTCCTACAAGGCTTGCCCCAGTGATACAAGGACCTCTTCATCATTCCACTGTCTAATGGTTTCCCCAATTCCTGTAGTGGCACCACAGGCTAAATAGCAAGGACCTTCAGGGGACATTCCAGTCCAACTATAGCAATCTGGAATTTGAAATCAAAGCAATATCATTTGCTAATTTCAAATTTACTCTAGAAGTCTAATCATTTGTTCACATTTCCTTTTAAGGGCCAAGTAGTAAATTAATTAAAATATCAGTCTTGATTTTCCTCTGAAGGGGAAAGTAAAATGGCTCTTATTATCCAATATTTTGCTTTAAGATTCAGTTTTTTATGGCTAACTGAAGTCTGGATATATTAAGTGGGAAGTTCCAAAAACCAACAACTCACGTGTTAAATTGTACATCATTTTGAGCTGCATGAGGAAATCTCATTCTGTTTAGATCCATCTTATCCAGGACATGAATCATCACTTTATCCAGAGTATCCAAGCTGCAGAAGCTACCATTTTGCTATTCATTTCTGAACTGTGTATAATCAGTTCTGCTGTTGTGGTATCATTGTGCTGCTGTTCAAATAACCCTCGCTGTCTTAATGTGCAGGAGTAGTGATAGAAGGCGGGATGTATCAAGCTATAAAGTAGGGGTCAACTAACTCCAGTTCTCTGTGGCAATGCCACAGGACATACTCAAAACAAACAAACAAACAAACAAAACCAGCCTAACAAAGACAAAACCAAATCCACAAACAAACAAACAGACAACAACAAAACCACAATGAATGTAGGCTTGCTACCTTATGCAATTTGAGATATCCATAGAAGTTCTCAGACTTCAAATCGGCCATTCAGGAGATTAGACCTAAATCTCTGTTTCCAAGAACAGGGTAAGTCCAAGCAAGTCCAAGCTTTAGAACCTGGCATGAGGCAAGGACAATGGGTTGGCAGCAGTTTCCAGACTTCTCCAGCAATAGTTTCCATCCCCCCCAGGCCCCAGCAATGGTTCTGGAGTGTCCCTAGAGATAGATCCAAGATTAAGATAGAGGTCACCTACTCCTCTCCAGAATTCCCCTAATGTGCTTTAAATTGTGTCTTTGAGATCACTTGAGGCATCTCTCACCACATACAGCCATCTGCCCACTGACCCACCCACCCACCCACACACCAACAATGAGTGAGCAATGCAGTAATAATTTTAGAACTGGCAGACCATTTTTTCTGGCGTGCTGATAAAGAAATTTTTATAGTGTACTTATGAAAATGTTCAGTTTACAATGTATATAATGGGCATTGTGACTTACTGCAAACTACCAAATGAATCAGGATTTTTATATGACAAACATAACGTCAACAGAGAGATGAGCATTTTAGCCTTGTCTTGCAAAATGGATGGAGCAATCTTGTTAAATAATCCTTCACCCCAAATTCTTCAAACTGCTACTTCCAACAGAATCAGTGTGTGGGTCCATGGGACCCTCCTTGGGATCAGCTCTCCCTAGACCCCTCGGTCTCCCTCTCTTTTGAGCAATCTCCAGAGCTCAATGCAGTAAACACACAATAAAACAAATCTCAGCGCTGTCAAAATAGAAGGGCATGAACAACAAATTAATTTAAATAAAGCATGTCAAATATTTGCTTCAGTTGAAATTTATAAAATGCCATTTCATTACCCTGTGTTTTCATTTATGCCAGGCGACTGTCATGCCCAAACTATTTTTTATTATTGTAGAAACCAGAAAACACATTTTAGAATAAAATATTATCATAATAAAGACATTTGAGCCTTGCGATATTGCTTTTACAGCAGACTGAAGAATTGTAAAGTCTAGTCTTATTTTTTACAATTAAAATAAACCTTCCTGAAGATTCCATGCCCTTCTCTCCCTGTGGTATTTAAGACAGGAACTAGTAACACTCCTATGACTGAGGCACATTTTGTAGTGAGAAGCATGGGTCTGACCAGACAGAAAACCAAGAGGAAGGAGGTCCAAAGGAGAATTTTATCTGTGAGCTGTGAAGACATACTTTTAACTCCTGGTCTAGACTTCTCATCAAATCTCCAGGAGTTCTTCTTCTTCCTGGGACCCATAAGAAAGGGATTGTAGACTCTCCTTCCTAGAAGGTACTTCAATTCTGAACTTAGGGGCTGTCTCTTAGCATCATTTCTTGGTAATAACTGCTTTCTCTTTAAGCATATATTGGTGTCACTTTGCTGGGGGTTGGGGAGAGGCAGTGATTCTCATTCTTTCCTAAGTAAACAAACACACAGGAAGCCAGTCAGAACCAGGTATAGTACCAAGTACCACATACAGCTAGAGGATGGGTGAGATACAATATTGGACTTAGAAGAACTTAGGGTACGGGTAGTGGGTTTTCATTAAAAGTACAGTTTTTTTTAAAATATTTTATTTATTTATTATATGTAAGTACACTGGAGCTGTCTTCAGACACTCCAGAAGAGGGCATCAGACCTCAATATGGATGGTTGTGAGCCACCATGTGGTTGCTGGGATTTGAACTCAGGACCTTTGGAAGAGCAGTCGGTGCTCTTAACCGCTGAGCCATCTCACCACTTGTAGATTTGGCATCCACTTCTAGGAAAGATATCCCTGTAAAAGAATTGTTTCACTCAATGGAGAAGCATGTGGTAGGTCCCTGAGCTCTTTCAGAAGGAGTGAAACTACTTAGAAGTAGAAGCTCCCTTTAGATAGAATTGAACATCTTTGGATATTTTGAATAACTTGGAAAGGGTCAATCTCAAAGATTTCATTAAAGTTGGTGTTCCCCTGTAGGCTTAAAAAATGGGCCTGCCAAGATGGTCCAGCAGGTAAAGGCACCTGTCTCCAAGCCTGATGACCTGGATTTGTGTCCCATGATCCACATGGCAGAAAGAAAGAACCAATTTCCACAAGTTGTTCTCTGACTTCTACCTGTGTGCCATGGTGTTGGCTCCCAAGTAAATACAAAATATAATAGTTTATTTTAATACTCTGAAATCTTAATCAGACCTTCAAAGTCAAAGTTCTCAAATATGGATATCCACCAAACATGTTGTGATTTTTCTGAGATTTATCTTCCCTTAAGTGGAGGGCTAGAGGCCCATAAAGACAACAATGCCTATTCTCTCTCCCATTAGCCTTTCCTTATGCCCACGCTGTGGGATTTTAGGTTGGTTTTGTTGATGCCTTATACTTACTGAAACCTACGGGGTGGGATCCAGTTACACATACTGTATAACAAATTCTTAGGCTATTTTGATGAGTTATCAGACCTGCTAGAACACACAATATCCTTATCATTGACTATCAACTGCTGCCCTATGTACCATATTGCTTTCCTCCCCAGTCCCTGTGATATACTTGTTATTTACTAGGGGAACCCTGGATCCTTTCTCATGGTTTTTCATCCATGTAGACTCGGCTCTGACAACCATGACTCTCTTGTCACCAGTTTATCCCTTGGCTCTCTGTCTGAATTTGGGTTTAGAAAGAGAAACAGACTGTATATAGTAATCTTCCTTTAGAAGCTACTCTGTCTACAGAGGGCTGGCATATGTTCTCAGATACATTAGACATCCTTCCACATGGGTTCTTTGCTTGCCTGTGGGGTACATAGTAGGGAGTACTTCCTTTTCCTGGGATAGCCATCACTGGTTGAGAAGAAGAAGTCTTCTTCCTTGGGATCTTTGGTGTTAGAGCTGCAGGCAAACATACATTACTAAACGATGTATCAAGATGGAACAACTTTCCCAACTTAAACCATGCCCTGTACAATACCTGTTTGTTTAGAACTATGGCAAAGAAGAAAGATTTATGGGATTCTTTCCATAGGTACTTCCCCAATTGTGCATCTGCTTTTAGCTAAGAAAACTATTTGTTAGTAAAACCTAAGGCCTTTCCTCTCCTTCCTAAACTTATAGTACACATACACACACAAACACACACACACACATACACACACACACACACACACACACACACACACACACACACACACCACATCTGTTCCCCAGGACACTGAATTATCTGATTCTGAAGATCTGAGATGGAGTCTGTGTTCTATGTGTCTTTAACATTGCTGGTAGAAAGTCCACACTGGAAACACTGCTATTAAATACCTGTTCCCCCCCCAATACGTGCAGAGGCGTAGGGATTATTGAGAGGGAGAGAGATGGCCCCCCAAATACCCACACTGTAACTCTTAGAATCTGCAAATACACTAATTTTTATGGAAAGGGGGAATTGAGGTAGTTAGTTAGCTGTCAATATATTAGCGTGGTCCTGGACTAGCTGGAGAGTGT
This sequence comes from Mus minutoides, assembly GCA_902729485.2. Taxonomy (NCBI): domain Eukaryota; kingdom Metazoa; phylum Chordata; class Mammalia; order Rodentia; family Muridae; genus Mus; species Mus minutoides. Next base: position 2,781,447 of record LR749505.1, on the reverse strand, counting down.
TCATGTGTCACATGAGCCCTCTAACGTAGATGTAGGCATAAGAGGTTACAGTAAGGCAATGGAAAGAGGACTCCATCAGTCAATGCTGGCTTTGGACAGGAAGCAAGGGAACAAGCCAAGGAATGTGGGCAACTATAGAAGCCGAGGGAAGCCCTGACACAGGTCTACCCTAGAGCTGACAGAAGGAATGTAGCCCTTCTGACACCTTGCCTTAAACCCACATCTAAGTTCTGATCTACAAACCACAAGATAATGAATGTGTATTGTCTGCAGCTCCCAGATCTGTGGCCATGTCTTATGATGTCAAGATGAGTTAATACACACACACATACACTTTCTTGATGGAAGCATTGTCTCTAATCCTGGACTACTTCAACCAGATGAAAGGATTTATGGTCAAGAGTGTGTTTGGTCAAGATGTACAGTATTCCTTGCTGATAAATTCTAAAGTTTTAGATGTCCAAACTACCAGACTGAGTGAACAGGACTGACTGATGCCCGAGCAGGCTTGATTTTAAGTTAAGTGAGCATGACGAGTGAGCACATTGTTAAAACCTCAAACCTGATTAACTCTCTGATGAAGCACAGCATGACAAATGCCAGGCGACCGGAGTGCTGTGAACGCCAAATGCAGTATACAGAGCTGGGGAGAAGCCTGGGCTCCAGAAAAGCAGCCCAGGGTCACCACAGGCTCAGTGCTAACAGTGGTTTCCCCATGTAGGGAGGAACCTTACCCATGCTGGCTGTGGGATCATTTATATTCATGGAAGAGCATACGGGTAAAGATGTTGTGATGGTTTCTCTAGCTGTCTGGAGACGCACCTGTTCTGGGCTAAGTCTCCCTTAACTAAATTTTTGGTTATGAAAAGACTATATATACTGAGATATATACTGAGTATATAAGAGTGGCTCCTAGAATTCATATAAATCATGCTGTTGAGTTCTCTCATTTATTCAGTCATGGTTTTGTATACTCCATCCCTGGCTCTTTCATTCATCATGCATTTATTATGCATGTACCACATGCTTAGCACCAAAGACGTATGGGTAAAGGCTAGGCTGTCTCATTCTCATGGAGCTGTCAGGACATTTAGAGAGAAAGACTTATGTTCCAAGGGTTACAGTGCCAAGTGCTCAGATCAATACTGGAGTTTTGCTCCTGGGTGCTCAGGGATCATGGGGGAAAGTCCTAATTCAATCCAAGAATAGGGTAGAGGAGTCAGAGAAGTGGAGGCATTCAATCCAAGAATAGGGTAGAGGAGTCAGAGAAGTGGAGGCAATGTTTGAGATAACCTTTACAGATGAGAATTAGGTTCAAGCGGGTGTTCCTGCAGGGGATAGAGCAGTTTTGTGAGAGAAGGCAGCTAGTCAGGATTGGGCGAGCCAATGTGTGTACTCCACTAAGTGACTATTATGAGATCAGGCTAGAAAGTTAAGAAGAAGCCCGGTCCCCAATTGGTGTGTGTGACTTGTTAGAACAGCAAGGATATTGGATATGAAGGAAATTGGAGAGAGCTAAGCAAAGTAGTGCAGTCATATGTGGGGTTCAGAAAGCTTCCTTGGTGGCTATGAGCAGGGGTGCATACAGGTGGGCTAGACAAAGGGAAGAGAATGTCCAGAGTCTGAATGGGGCTGCAGACCCAAAAGCTCTTTTAAAGGAAAGACTTACCATGGGGATAAGTCAACATTCCAAGGTGAAGTGAGTGAGCTTTCCAAGATTTCCTCGATGTATGTTGCTCTTTAGGAAGTGACAGAAAAGGTGTGGAATGCTGAACATTGTTGGTGGTGGCCACAACATGCTCTTATGACTCCTAAAGAGTGTTATTCACCGAGACGGACCAGACTCTACTTAACATGCATTTTATATTATTGCCGCGTATTGTGATTACAGGCCTGGCTCCACATTTTTTTATTCAGAGTCATTTATTCAGAAAATCTCTTCTTAGAATTTGAGTTCATTCTTCATTAATTCAGTGGCAGCTTTGCGTAGCCCAGTGATTGAATTACCTAATAGCACCTGCCTGAAATGATTAACATGAGCGGAAGCCATGGGGCTGTATTTGATAGAAATGATTTGTTTCCTGATGTTGTAATTTCATTAAAGGGGGACCCAGTGAACCACCCTGACAAACAGAGGCGAGGTCCTGGCTTCCAGGAGGTACCTGAGAGGTTAACGAGCCATTAGCAGCTAACAAATGACAACACGGCTCAGGGGAAAGGTGCTGATTCTTAAGTAATAGGTCAGCATCACTGAGAAAATTGTAAGTTTTAAGAAGGACTGTGTGGTCCGCATCCCATAAAAGGGGTGATAGGCAAAGAGGGGGAGGGACCCTCCATGTGACCTCATTCTCTTGAGAGATTCCCAAGTAGATCAGGTAGAACTGAATTGCTTAATCCTCAGTGGAGGAGTGGGATACATTATCTGGCTTTCTCTAAGACAAAAAGGAGCATCAACAGGACCCGACATTTTCTCCTTAAGTAACTATGACATTGTACTTAAGCCTCCTGGTGTGCTGCTGACGTGGGGAAGAGGGGAAGTTAGAAGGATGAGGAAGGATTGGGACATGGGCTGTTGAAAAATATTTTATTGTTTCATTCAGGAATGGAAAGCATAGGTTTATTTTTTTAAAAATACTTTGTTAAGCAATTATTCCATCCTTTAAATAGCTTTGATTGAGACACGTGTACAACCTCTGTGCCAACTAAGGGCAGAAATGATCTGCACTTCTTGAAACATAAATTGAAAATTGCTATGGTTTAGGCACTTTTTAATCTCTGAGTATCTGGAAGAGCAAACCAGTATATCTGAAGGCTGGTAAAGAGAGACTTTCAAATATAATAACCTGAAGATGCCGACCCCTCCCCCCCCCCATAATCCACATCCATCCCCATAATTAGAGGTAATTTGAATCTCTATTTGGACATTTTCCTTCCTACGCCCCTGACACAAATTTTACTTGTTGTACTGCTTTGTTTTCCATTCTGGAAAAAGGAGGATTCCTGTGCTAACATTTACCATTTGGCATTCTTAAAACCATTTGCTGCGGGAAGATTGCTTAAGCCAGTTGTGTGATTCCTCACTGAGCAGAGGACCTTGTATGTAGGCTGAGGAGGGGGCCAGGCAGTCAAGGATAATCAAATCCTAATGTTAGGGGAGAGCCACTCAAGCATATTGTCACGAAATATGCTTTCCTCACCATTTCTCTAACCATACACAGAATATAGGTTGACCCTTTGTAGAAAAATAGTAACGTTTCATAGCAAGTTGTAAAAATACAGAATCGGTCCCCATCTCCTCCACCCCTGCGACCCTTCTTAGGAGTCTGAATATTTGTAGTATCTTTCTCCTTGGTTTTGATGCTGTTGGTTCCAGAGGCAGAAAACATCTGGATTCCTCGCACATCTCCTGGGGTAGGTGGTGAATCTATTTAACTGTCTCTGATTTTTAGTAAGCCCGTACCTTGGTCATGCCTTCCAGATGCCTGGTATGCTCTGGGGTCATTTATGCATAGCTGGTTGACCTTTGGTCACTCCCCTAGGCTTCTTTCCGAAGCAGTACAGGCAGTATTGGTAGTTCCCTAGTGTCTTCCCAGAGCTTAAAACAGAAGAACAGCACAAGCTGGCACAGATGCTCTTCCTCATCAGAGAACTTAGTTAGGGTCGAGCACTGAGCCCTGGAGAAGTGAGCAGCTGCTGTCCTCTATAGAAGGAGTGTTAGTGTTGTGCATGTGTAGGGGTACTTGCATGTGTGCCTGTGAGTGGATAGATGATAGATTAATAGACAGATACATGATAGATAAACGATTAATAAATAATAGGTAGAAAATATATATGGAGAGAGAGAAGATAGTCAGTCGCTTTGTTCATTCACTTTTCCAGAAAACTTACACAATTTCCAGACGTGTTTACACATCTGCTCACAGAAGTACTATATATGAGCCAGTGTGTTATCATTCCTATGTTAATAGCAAACTTTAGATTGTAAACTCAAATTGATGTTTCAGCCAGGTCTGTATATCCTTGGCTGGCTTTGTGCGTGTTACATGCCTGGTATAAGCAAGAGAAGCTGTGTGAAGCTAGGCCCTAGTAAACTCTCTCAGATACTTCACCTCACACATGAGACCTACCTGAGGGTCTACGTGCTTTCAACCTCAAGCCCCATTCCCTCTTAGTTTCTCCCACTCTCACTGCAAATTCCATCACAAGCTCTTGATGTTAGTGTAGCCATCCGTGTTTCCATTAAGATCATTATCTTTGTCCGGGGTCCATTAGAACTCCTGGTCTAATGAGGATTTGGGGTGCAGCTGGTCATTATTTCCCTAGTCAGCCACAGCTTCAGCCGTGGTGATGGATGCTCTGCATACTGTTCGCACTTGCATCACACATCCCTCTTATTTCCATTAAGATGATCATCGCTCCCCCACCCCGGTAGTCATCATTACAACTCCATTACCTTTTAGCGCCATCTACATTAGAACTCCATTACCTTTCACACAGCTGCCATTACCTCTCTTATCGCCCCCTCTACATTTCAGTTGCCCTCGCCATCTCCTTTACAGCCACCAGCTTTTCAATTACAGGTCCATTATCTTTATTATCACCTCAGTTACAATCATAATTGCTCCCATAACAATTTTAACATCTTTATCCACCCCCTTTCCAATGTAAGACCCTGGCCACCTTTGATAAAGCTCCAGGCACTCCCATTATATACTAGACATGTACCCCAACATCTCCATTAGTGTTAGAAGTCCTTTCCTTTCCTTCATCAAATGACCCATGATAATGTTAACTGCAGAAGATCGGCCACTTTCCACAGTAATTCCACCATCTCCTCCGTTACTCTTATTTACAGCTCTCTCCTCCACTCTTAGATCTCCTTCCACACCAAACAGCAACGATGCTCATCTTCAAGACAACTCATCCGAACAGGCAGGTCTCCTTTGCAGTGGCCTGACTCAAGGATACCTAACTGCCAATGTCTTCTCTCATTTTTCAAAATCACGTAGGTAGGTAGAGGGCTAAGGGATGAATGCACGCCCCAGGGAGGAGTCAGTTCTTTCCTTCCACTATACAGACTGGAGGGATTGAACTCAGACTATCAGACTTGGCAACAAATACCTTTACCTATGAAGGACCTTGATGGACCTTCAGTGTCTTCCTCAAAGCAGTCAGGGTCATCCTTTTCTGGTGTTCTGGTATGGTGTGCCGTTTTTTGCTCATTTAGTTGTGAGCTACTGGCTCTCATTTCCTTCCAGGAGCACTTAGCATGTGGCCCGAGTTAGCATTCAGTGAACACAGCTTAATGATTGAGCACATACATCACTACTCTTCCTGTATCCTCACACTCACCATCAATTTTTGTTGCATTGATCACATGAAACTCTCATCAATACACTCTATCATTCTGTTACCTCCTAAGGGTGAATACATCTACTCTTCCCTCCTCAGGTCATTATCTTTATATCTATCATTCTTTAGTTACAGTGGCTCCATTATATCCAGTGCTAATCCTTGATTAAGGGGCTAGGGTACTCTGATACAATGTCATGCTTCCCTTCCAGAACAAATTTCCACTCCCATGAGGAACTAGGACCTCTTTCCTACCAGCTATGTCATGACCACTCCCTTAACAGAAATTCTTATTGCACTAGTGATATGTACTCACAAAGCTGATTTTGACAAGACTCAAATGACAAAGAATATCCCACTTACCATGGTGGTACCTGACTATATGATTATTTAGGGCAGTGCTTATATGAAAGAGATCTGAGCTGATACTTCCTAGGTCTAATTCTCTGATCTGTCACTCCCTGATTTAGGGAAATTATTTATTAAGATTTTTCTATACCTTGGTTTTCTAAGCTGTAAAATGGAAATAATAACCGTGCCTTGTACTATTAGTTACTGGGAGATAAAATGAGTGAATAAATATGAAGTATAAAATATACCCAAACAGCACTTAGAATAGGGACAATATTTACAAGCTGTTACTTCTAGGGGCCCTAAATTCCCCATGAACTGAAATGAGTCTTAAAGTTCTAGATAGAACATCCAATGTGCCCAAATTCTGGTAGCAGATTATCAGAGTTATCATCATTACAGTTCTTAAATCATTTTCTAACTTTAGGGCTCTCTGCTGACTCAGCAGGAAACTGCAGCAGCCCCTTGGCCCGTGGCCACAGTTATGGCAGAGATCTCTGGAAGCTTTCCTCCCCAGGTCTGATAAACACTTTCTGTGGTGTTTCTGTGGCTGGGTCTGACTTTTCTGCATAAAGAGTGAGCCTGCCCACTTTCTGGCAAAGGCTCACAAAGAGCCCCGATCTGCACTCCTCCTCCTTCTGGCTGCTGGCCGAAGTGAGGCTAAGCTTTCTCGGGTGGCTCTTGAACATGGTCAACAGTAATGTTCAAATCAATCTTGACTGCTTAAACAGATTTGCTGCCCCTACCTCTCCTCACCCTCACCCTCTACTCCCCCACCCCTACTGACTATAGTTCTACCTGGTAACTATCCATACCATCCACCAAATCTATCCATGTACAATGCGTACCCTTAGGTCTGCCTTTTCTGGAGGAATACCATGTCCTAAATCCATTGCCCCCTCTTCCATCATCATTTATCCATCTCTTCTGTGTATAAACTTCTTCCAGTGGTTCTTAGATAATAGCAAAATATCTACTAAAATCATTAACATTCCAGTGTGGATAAACAAGTATCTTGGGGTATAATTGCTTTGAAAGAAGAACCTGGCAGGGTCCACCTTGACAAAGATGTATGGAAGAGTTTCAGGAAATGTTGTAGAACCAGTATTATTTGTTTTCTAAAAATCTGGGTGGGGTTGATGGTGGCATGGTGGTTAATTTTCAGGGAAGGGATGTTTCACAACATCAATTACAATATACTTCAGGAGGCCACAGAATTATCTTGAAATCTGTCTGGTATATTGTTCTTAATGTACTCACCTCTCCATTCATTGCAAAGGATTCCAGATCCTTTCAATCTAAAAAAAAATTTTTGAGGATCTTCTGCAGGGTCTTTATATTTAATCCCTAGAGTAGTCAGATGCCAGTGCTAGTTTAGTGATGGTAAGTGTAATAAGTCAAACATAGAAAGACAGGAACCACATCGCACTTATGTGTAGAGGCTGAAAGGTTGATATCACTGAAAGGTATAGAATAATGCTTTCTGGCATCCAGGAATGGTGTGTAGGAGGCAGATTTCAAGAGGATGCTGGCAAGTACGGAGTACAGTTAGATGAGAAGGATAATTCCTAATGGTCTGGAGCATAGTAGGGTGACCATGGTTCACAAACATTAATTAAATGTCTCAAAACTGCTATAAGAGAGATTTTGAAAACTCCCAAAACAAAGAAATGATAAATGACTGAAGTGATAGGTACACCAATTACCCTGATCGCTACATAGTCTATATGTGAGGTAAAATGTTACTCTGTATTTCATAAATATGTGCAATTACTTATGTGTCAGGAATGATCTTTTTTATTTCAGTCTTTAAGGTGTGAGCTTTCCAGGGCAAGCAACATCCTTCTTAAGCAGACTGAGGAAAGGCTGCCTCACTATGCCATCACAGAGACAAAGAAGGCCAGTTCTGGGCTAATGCCACAGAGGTGAATCGGATCACAAAGGCATCGCCTCCCTTCAGCATTGGCCTTTGGCCCAGGGTTGGCACAGGCACTCATGGAGACAAAAAGCAGCTATGTCGGTTACTCTGAAATCACCACACCATCACCACAGCCCACCTTTTCTCTCTCTGTTCCCTTTCCCTTCTTCCTCATTAGTCTTTCCTAATCCATTGCTCCAAAGCCGCAGGTGCTAGCCTCACACGCCCTTCCTGGGTATATCTCCCCTATGCATCCAAGGCTCAGCTTGATGGCACAACCTCTGTTCTAAGTTGTCTTTGGTCATCAGCTCCAAGCATCTTCTGACAGTTGTCTTGTTTGGGCTTCATGGATATTCTGCCATGCACTGTGATGGTCTGAATGTCTTAGGGGGTTATAATTGCTCTCTTGACCAAACCCTAAGCTCTCCAAAAAACAGGAAGCATGTTCTGTACTCTAGTCTGTGGCCCAAAGTACAAAATGTTATATTCCATTCAAAATGACTCCAAAGACTTGCTAACTGTGTCTTTTACCCCTCTCTCCCAACTCCCCACATTGATCTTACCTTTCACTTTATCTAATTCACTCCACCACGTTCTTCCTCTCTTCTCTGCTGCCCACATGCCACAGGTCAGTCATACTCAGCCACTCAACACACATGCTAGATGTGGGCCAGGCTTGGGAGAGTTATGATCCCTGTTTCCTGGAGGAAGCTATAGCTTGCATTGACAATGTGGGTACCACACAAAGCTGGCTTTGATTTGGCATATATATGTATGTATATATATTAGAGAGAGAGAGAGAGAGAAGAGAGAGTACCTGGTGATAGGGGATAGACAGAAGAGCAGAGTTTACAAATAAAGGAACTCAATCATAAACCTGTAAGTACCATTTAACTCCTTCCAACTTATTTTTGAAACTATAGAACAGATATTTTCATCTGGGGCAAAGCATTGATAATTTAAACTTGCTTTGATGACATACATGCCAACGGATAAGTCTACATGAGCTTTTCCAACATAGACACCACTCCTGCTTTTGATCAATTCTCATCTGTATGTTGCAAGGCAATTTCAGTAAGCGCTCAGCTTATTCAATTTGTATCTGCACATTGACCTTCGGGACTGTGTTCGTGGATGCCAGCATTCAGTGCACACTGTGATTCTGTCTGTTCGGGTGATGTTGTTCTCAATGTTTGTACATGGCTTTATGTTTAGCCAATGTGATCATGTGTTCCCTCCCTTCAGCCGTTTCCCTTTCCCAGAGAGATGCAAACTGTGTGGCTTACAGAACATATTTAAAAAAATTATTTCCCTGAAACCTGGAGAGCTGTGAAGTTAGGCATTCTGGGATAATAAAAGTAGTGGGGAAAATAAAAATTTTTTATCAGCTTGTTTACACAATTATGTAAATGATGAGCACTTATACATGGCTGATTCCTCAATTATTCATGGTTTGAAGCTCTTGAAAATTCAATTCAACTAAATAACCTTTCTTTCAGCGCTCACGGTGAGCAAGGTACTGTAATTTGCAAAGGGGGGAGAGAACGATACAATTTGATCAGGAACATTACAGAAATGAACAATAAGTGTGGTACACATCGAGTAAAGCTCGATAAGAATAGCACAATGCATGCTCTGGGGTTTTAGGGCAGAAGAGACATCATCTATCGCGGTGTAGTTGTGGAGGATGGAGGAGGCAAGTCTGGAGCTCTCATCCATGTACAATGCTGTGTTGGGTTCAGGTCCCAACCATTTTGTCTGAACTGTTAGATCAGCTTCCTATTTCCTATTTCCAAAAAGCAATTTGATTGTGCTATGCCTTAGCTCTATACCCTGTCTTTCCCCTACTCTCAACAAGGAGTTAAAGTTTCTAATGTGACACAGAGTATCTGTGCCTCAGTATGCCTTGCTTACCCAGTGGGTACAGTGCCCACTCCACTTCCTGTTACCTGGGCCCCAGTGACCTCACTTTCTTTTCCCATGCTGTTCACTCCATCCAGACAGATCTGCTCTCTCTTTTGTATTTTCCCCTCACGTGTCCCATCCTGTCCAACTTGCTTGGCTCCTGTCCAGAAGGCACAGCTGGTGATTCTCAGTACACCTCTCCATTGTCTTCAGTACCACCTCTCCATTTATCCCAGTACTGGGTCATTTGGGGCACAGGCTAGGCATCCTTGATCTCCTGATAAGTCTACTCTGCATGGGATCAGAATGCACACTGGTCATGGCACACGTTACTTACTAAATGTATTTCTGCCAAGTCACAATGGCTTCATTGTATAGGTGATTAGGCCACCTCTTTTTTGTCCACATGGTTAAAGACCAAGTAATGTGATATGGAAATGTAGAACCTTCTTTCTCTGAGCTTAGAATAAGAGAAGGCAACAAAGGTTCAGTGGAGCAAGAGAAAGCTGCTTCTATTTGTTTAAATGGAAACAAGTCTTCTCTAAACAGAGGGGGAAAGGCTTACAGAGAATAAAATATAAATAAGAAAAGAATCATTGGATCAGACTTTGAGGGAGAGGAATAAGGCATGGGGTGGTGAACCTTGGCAAGGGTTGGAGGAGAGGATGGGGTGAAATGATGTCTTTGTATACAGCCTAAGGTTTGGCAGGGGAAGGGGACTGGCCAGCAAACTCATTTACCTAACAGCAATGAGTTTTCACAGCCATAGATGTTGAGAGGAAACCACAAATACAACACTAGCAGAGCACTGTAATGAAAAGTGACCTTCCAGGCAATGTGCTCTCCATGAAAGCACATCACAATTGGATGGGTGATTAGCTTTTCAGGGGTGTAGGGCTGACACCCCTGACATTTCTTTTGTCGTCCTCCACATCAAACAGTCTTTGAGCCCATACTGACTGGAGTTTGAGATAGGATCCCAGGGGCTGACCTCTACTGAGCTTCTGCAATCCCCACAGCTAAAGCAAGCCATGCCTACTCAGCTGAGATGTCTGGTTCTGGCCACGGTTTAAAGCACTAGAAATCACCCAATGATCTGGGAGTGAAGGCTGGGCTAAACTGGGAACTTGTGGGGCCACAGTGGAAGGACAGGTTTGTCCACCCTACTGCCCAGATCTCAGTTTCCTCTTCCTTGCTGTCTCCTGGGGCTCCTTAGTTCTGCTCAGAGAAACACCTCAGCAGGAGACTCCTCACCCCAGTGCAAGGATGAAATCAGACTTTACTTTCCTCTGAAAAGATGAAAGCTGTGCTGTGGGCTGCACTTGAGGACTTCCATGGAAGCTTAGACCATCCATATCCAACATGAAAAAGCTTGACTTGGGAGTTTTCCTATGTTCTGGGGATGCCAAATGTGGTGTGAGAATAGACAAAAGGGAAGACATGCCCACCTGTTTTGTTTGTTTGTAATACATTTACCTCAATCCCAGGGGATTCCTTTAATGTTCACTTTTGACTTTCTTTGCTTTTCTCATCCTGTTTTTACCTCCCCCCCCCAAAAAAAATTACAGAAGAGTATTAAATTGGAATGTTCTGTTTATTTGATCGACACATCTGTTTTTCCTGAAAAGGAATCAACCCATGACTTAGATATTCAGGCAACAGAAAAGCATGTGTCTTATCATTTCCTGTTGTATCCACCCAAACTCTGCTATTACTGATGTTAATGTCGAACTAAGTGACTTAGAGTAGTAGTTGCTCAACAAAGGTTGTTTCCTGAACTTAAAGTTCCTAGAAAGTCTGGGGAGGGTGCTGAGAGGATTTCCTGTAGACTATCGAAATGAAAATATACAACTCTTTGGGCTCCTCATTACTAATCTAACTTTCCTTGAAAATATAGGATCAACAAGACCATTGACATAGAATACTAGCCCTTTAGAGATGAGAGAGCCCCGAAAGATGCAATCGAACCCACTTGTAGGATTCAGGGAATCAGGGGAGAAGGCAGAATGCTTCAGAACCTGTCTCTAGTCCAGAGCAGCCACGAAGCTGGGAGCTCAGTGCCCCAAATATCACATTTGTCTCAATTTGGCAAGAAGCTGAAAGCCTATCTGGGGCCATTTAAGTTCTAATGTTATTAAGGGCTCATCTAATCAGCTCTTAAAATAAGCTGCTCACAAATGCATGGGGACTGAGGGTAAGAGAGAAGCAAGTTGATCCAGGCAGTCTGACCCAGCCTGGTGAGCTTACCTTGGTCTAAATTGCTAAAGAGCCATGGGGTCACCTGGCTTCCTTTCTGTTTGGTAACTTCTGCAAGTCTATGCCAAGCAGCATTTGCAAAAGAGATTTATAAGTGTGTGGGAGAAAGAGTTAATCTCCATAAGCCATGTTCTCTGGAGAGGCCCACCATGCGCATGTGACAAGGCTTGGCAGGGAAAGATGAGCTGGTTTCTATGCCTGGGGGTGGCTTTCAGATATAACTGCCAGAAAATGGTGATTCTGAGAATTACCTCTGAATCAATTTCTGCAGATTTCTAAGACATTCTACCCTCAGGGGACCCAGCAAAACTACCTGTCCTGGGCCCCTGTTATCTGCCTTTCGGAATCTTCTCCATTCCATCTTGATTTGGCTTTCCTTAGGAATAGTAGCTTCAACCAGCCCTAGACTGAGATGGATCATAACCCTGGTGTGGATAGTGTGCTCATGAAATCTGGCTTCATTCTTTGGGTCCTCTTTAAATAGCAGGCTCATCTCAAGTCTAGATGCTTCAGTCTCTGCATCATTTCCAAGGGTATGACTGAGAGGCCAGGGGACTAGACACTGGAATGATGCTGCTGTTTCCAAATATTATGGTGACACTTGTCTTCACTATTGTCTTTTCCTGATGATCATCTTAGGCAATGTACTTCTTTTACCACTTAGGGTCTCATTCATGAGCCTGGGACCTTTCTTGAGTCCTTTTAATTCCTTGAGCAAAAGCTTCAGATAGCAGGGTTGGATGGAGATATGGGGAACTCTTACCACATTAAGGGTTTTCTCATATTTAAAGCAATATTTTAAAGTCATTTATTCAACATCTATATAGAGAAGAGACTCTAGATCTTCTGCTGGCATTGAAACCTTAGAAGTTGGTTCACAAATCAATTGCTTTTATTTGAGGAAGTCTTTTGGATGTGAGTTTTAGTCTTCCCCCAGTGCAAATGGTTTGACACTATTTTTTCATATATACAATTGTTTTCTCAGAGTAGAGTTCGGTAAGTAAGTCTATCTAAATACAGGACGCTTTTGTGACAGGCAGCTCCCACTACTGCCTATCCAGTCCAACCTGTTCCAGCTCTGCGTGGTTGTAGACATATCTATCTCACTCAGCTGGTAGCCTTGAACCATCAAATTCACCAACTCACCCTGAAATATGAATGGCTGCCACCTCGCTTAAATATGATAAAGTTCCTTGAGGCTTAGAATGTTCAAAGAACTAAGAAAGAAAATGGCCAAGGGATACTTTATGGTTAACTATCCTCAACTGAGGCAGGATGCTTCTCAGGACATTCCGGGTGGATTGCAGGGTGGAGCCTCAGAGGAGACAGGTATTGTGTCTGTAGAGTGCTGGGAGGGACACTGAGCACATGGCAAGTACAAAATGGAGCACAGGAAGAAAATGAGCTTTTCCTCAATAAAATTTCGAAATGTGTAAATAAATAGCGAGAGAAGCTTGGTGGATATGATATCATCATTGCTTTTCACAATAAAAAAAAAAAGCAAGCAATGAAAAACAAACTAGACACACCTGTTTGAAAACTTCTCCATTTGGTGAATAAGGTTTGATTGCCCATGCAAGTTATTGCGGAGCAAAATATTCATTGTGCCTGTCAACTCAGAATCCTCAGAGCCTTTCCTGTGGACCATTTTTTAGAGGTTATTATTTCAAACCCAAATTTTTTCAGACATATATATGCGGTAGGAAAAAGGAATTAGGAAAGCTTTTAAATTAAAAGAAATAAAACGACAGGTTTTCTTCCAGCCATATAAATAGTTATGGATAGAGATAAAGAGATGGATATTTTTTCATAATACTTTATTAGGGGTTTTGGAACTCTGGAATTTTTAGAGTCAGGCTGGTGAATAATTTAGCGTTGATTCATGCAAGCCTGGTACAGGCGCGCTGGGCTGAGAATCAAGTCTAGCCTTTTAGAGGGACTGAACTCACTAAGACATTTTTATTACCAAGTACATCATGAAATGCATTTCAGAACAATTTTATGAGTAGCCAAAATCTTAGTACCTGGTTTCTTGAGTGATTTCAGGGACCATGTGAAGCCCAGAGGAGCTGACGCTGTTGGCCAACTCATTTCATGGAGAGTATCCCCAAGGCTGTTGTTTCAGTGACAAAAGGTCTCAGGTCCTGGGGAATACGCAATTCCTACTGAAAGCCTTAAACTGGCCATTGGCATGATGGATAGGAAAAGGTCCACAGCACACAGTACCTCGTGATGTCGTCCTCTCTGGTGGTTTCTCTTGACCACGTGCTCTGTGAGTCTAACTCCAGATGAGATCCCGACCTCTGAGCAATTAGTTGATGCAGACACCTGCAAAAGGAATGAACATGTAGCTTTAAGAGGAGAACCTCAGTTTCCCTATTCTTTCCTTTCAAGTGAATTTAGAGGCGGACCACGTAGCTCTCTACAAGAAAGGAAATTATTGCTTATTAAGTGATTGGTTTCTCTCTAAAGTTTCATTTATATATTTTATTAATTCTTTTTCTTATGTTTCTCGACCTTTTGAAAAAAATGATAAATAGATGAGGTAAAACTGCAGAATCATTATAAATCCAGAAATATATTTTATATCACAAGTTCAGCAACTTTAAAAGTGGTGGTGCAAATACTTGATCTGAGAGCAGCAAATGTTTGCCACTTCTTCCAAGAAGCCTCCCATCCTACACCTTCCGCAAATGGGAGTCTCTTTTATCCCCTTAACGCCTTCAGCACGTTGAGCAGTCCTTCATGATGAAAGTACCATTTATCAGAGTCTCTTTGTCTGTTCATCTTATCACTGCAGATCCTCAAGGACCTTCTGGACTGTCCTCAAGGTCAGAATCTTTGTCCTCCTCCTACTTTATTGGACCCGGTCCAGGCATAATACTAACACAAGAAAGCTCAATAAATGATGAATACAAGGATGTAGAAGAATCCTGTCTAGCTAGACACACCGTCACCCTAAAGCATGGCTATCTACTGCAAGTGGAAGCTTCTGTATAAGGGTGCTGTCACCCTTTTTAATCAGGGGCACTGCGCAGAGCTTGGACGGGGCTCCCCCTACACAGTTTCTAAGGATCCGTCAATGCAGTTGGTGGCTCGATAATTATGCCTTCAAGGACTCACAAATGTGACTAAGCCTTCTCCAAAAGGGACACTAAGCCTTAGGGATCTCATTTATAGATGCCTAAAGAGGATGCATTTGCAAAAATTGGTTGCAATCTAAAGAAGGAAGCAGCAAGTGTTCTGCTAACACCTAGGTATCTTATTTAAACTGTTCTTGGATGAATATTCCTTCCCAGGAGGCCTTCCTGGAACCCCAGGGGCAGGAAGTGTAAAGATCCGCTGGTCCTAGAAGGATCAGGCTGGAGAGTGGGGCTACAGGCAGTGTGGGTCTGCATCATTAGAAGTGGGTTTGCTGGTAGCGGGGACAGAGGTTACAGATTGTATACATGGTGGGTATTTTCCTCTTCCAATTAGAATCTACCTGCTCACCAAAAGGGAGCACTGCAGGCGATTTGAGAGTAAATCTGGACCTATCCAGAATTTTCCCTTTACTCATGGAGCAGATAGCTCTAATATTAAGCAATCTCTCTTTCCATGGAATTAAAAATCCCTCTCCTATTTTGCCCACCCATGCCCTCTATGTGTATGGAGACTTCATTCTTGGAAAGCTGATCTAATCTTTTTTGAACCAACTATGTTAATGTTACTGAATGTGTTGGTGAAATCCTCTTCTGTTCAGTTCACTTAACTCCAAATACCTGAAATGTGCCTGTTATTACTTGCACCTCTAACAAAATATAGGAACAGTCAGAGTTCACTCAACTAACATGTTTATTATGTTTCAAATTTCTCCACTTGATATTCTTAAATTATAAAGTGATGAGCATGTATAAGGGAGTCATTATAAAGATACACATGGGAAATCTGCACATTTATCACCATGTGGTTCTTTAATAGAGTAGACTCTATTCTCCCATTCTGTTTTCAGATTGAGCTGGGACAGAAGGACCCAGAAATGACTGGGTCCTCGGGTGCTTCCTTACTTTGGGAAGAAGCCCAGACCTTTGGACCCCCACCTGAATCAGTCTTTGCATGTGAACTACCACCAGGGAGTAGGTGGTCACAACTTTGGACAAAAAAAAATTTCTTATGGCTGAAGGGGATTCCTGGGCCACCTTTCCCAGTGTCTGTTGGAGGCAGTGCCCAGATGGGTGGTGTCTCCTAGTACCAGCAATGTACACCCTCCCTCCTCCTTGCTCATTTAAATCTAATTATGCAGATACCACAAGTATACAGAGTGGTTTTGTTAGTAGCCATTCTAAAATCCCATTCAGCTTGCTTTGACTAAGCATATAACCACAATGGATCACACACACACACACACACACACACACACACACACACACACACCGCAACACCTAGTTTATTTGTGCATCCATACACAGCCTGAGTGATCTCATCTGTGAGTCTAACTCCAGATGAGAATATACATCAAGTAATTTTCAGGGCAGTCTCCTTTTTTCTCTATGACTTGGCTCTCTTACTTCCTCTTCCCTGAACAATGTATCTTCAATCTCCACGTTGGCTGCACAGCCTTCTAGACTTTCATTCAGAGTATACCTACATAAGGCCTATAAGAATGTGCATGTATGAGACGATTTCCTTTTGTGGTCACTGATGAAGCCCGTTACACATGTGAAACATGTGAAACCAGCCGCAGACTCCGCTGTCAAGGGGTTCTTCCCTGTGGCACCAGGCAGTTACAGCACTGTAAGGCAATTTCCTTTTGGAGCTATGCACCAAATATAGGGCAAGTTCATCTAGAAGGTTAGAACCAATGCATTGGGCACTGTGAGTCTAGCATGGTGCTCTTCTCTTGTTTAACCAGTTTTTAAAGCATGGTTTAAGCAGTGGACTAAGGAAGGGTCAAATAGAATTTGAGCTAGATTGTGCCAGCTTTTCTGGAGCCATAACCACATTTGCTCTGTCAGAATGCAGCTCACCATAAAGCCAACATA
Organism: Mus minutoides; assembly: GCA_902729485.2. Lineage (NCBI taxonomy): Eukaryota > Metazoa > Chordata > Mammalia > Rodentia > Muridae > Mus > Mus minutoides. The sequence goes on along the minus strand of LR749505.1, from coordinate 2,764,644 downwards.
CCAGCCCTGTGGTTTAACACATTTTAGCGCATGAATCAGTCCAATTAATTTGATTAACCAGTTGTACAGCTCTGTGTTATCACACAACGGCCTTATCTTAGGGAAATTTTTCATATAGCTGGAGAGAAGAAGGATTGTTGTGGCGGGAAGTGAAGAGGTCACATTATAACAGAGGCACATCAACCTGTGGTAAGTCCCAGAGGCTTAGCTGAAGTACATATCACAGGTGGGTTTATGTTGTCAAATGCTCTCAACCTTTCCAGTTCTAGGGAGCCAAGAGGTGAGGGGCACCAGAGGCATATTCACAGGTTAAAGGGAAGGGTGCCTGACTGGGCAACTTCAGTGAAACAGTATGTGTTGTTTGTTTGTTTGTTTGTTTGTTTGTGTTTAGTGTTTTGTTTTGTTTGCATCTGTTCACTCCCGTTGTTCACCTGTACACTCCCGTTGTTCACCTGTACACTCTCTGATGCCCAGCATTTTCTAAGGTCAACTTGTAACAGTTCACCTTTGAGGAAAAAAATATCTAAGAAATATTTCCAGAAAATGTTCAGTATATATCCCTTCCTCATCAAATGCTGACCTTCTTGTACTAAACATGAGTTCAGCTACCCAAGGGGCTTAGCTCAGTCTTTGAAACATGCGCTCCATTTTCCTGACTGACCAGGCAGGGTCTAGGCATCCACACAGTACAGGGAGCACTGCCCAAGAGACCACATTGACTTCAATCATAGACTGTCTCAAAGCCTGGAGTGTGTCTCCCCTGTGGCTTAGGTGAAACATGGGCAGAAGAAAGGCTCCTGCCAGGCCAGGCAGAGCAATCAAACACTGCTCAGGTTTCAGATTTCATAGCAAGGGTTCATGTTGGTATTCCGTATAAACTTTGAACTTGACTGGCATGGATTCATGTACTCCTAACTGTTGTTGACATTCCAGTAATGGCCATTGATTCTAAGGATGCCGACCAGCTCTAGACAAAATCAACTGGTATCTGAAAGCATAATCAATTCTTTTTCCTCTCTCTCAATTTTCCCAGCAGGTGGTTGCTGAACAATGAAGCAGATTGTGAATTATCAATAAATTGTGCTTAGTCATCAACACAATAAAATAGGAACCTCAGGCAGCTACGGTGATCGGACTCATAGTCTCTCTGTCTCCCAAAGTTTCTTACCTGGAGGGATCTTGAATGCCTACTACTTTAGACACCTACTTTGAGACATGGAGGTGTGATTCTTTCTTAGGAGGAATTGTCTAACCAACCAGTATTGGTAAAACCGTGATTCAGTATGCAAGATGTAGAAGTTTATGAATTCTTCATTTTTTACCTGCTTATATGCAAAAATTAGCCCAACGGCTGTGATTAAAGCAACGCGCATTTGTTATCTAATAGTTCCTATGACACCGTTGAGACTTCAAATAATGGCTTATAGGTCTGCCTCAGATTCCTCATGATATTTTGGTGAGTGCAAAGTCATCCGAAGATCCACTAGATATAGTCTATTTCCAGAATAGGGATTTTTGTAACATTAGTAGTCATTGATTCTCAGTTTCTCCCCATGGGCTAGTTGACTTTCTTCACAACATGATGATGACTTACTCCAGAGTTAGCAGTCTAAAGGAGAAGAAGTTAGGAGTCACAATGCCTTTTGTAACTGTTCTTGCCATCATTTCTGCCATATTCTAATACACATGCTAGATCAATTTAATGTGGAAAAAGCCAGAAGAAGGATATAAATACAAGACTGCATCAGCTAGTGGATCCCTGAAAGCCAGCCACTACAAATGCTTTTTGCTTTGTCCAAAATCATGAAGGTATGGAATAAACTATTTTCTTGTTTCTTGAATGGCCCTAGAACAAGAAATGGAAAGCGTGGAAACCAGCTTAAATCTTATCCCTGCCAGACACACACTTACAGAAAAGGAAGGTACTTAGAGCCTGTGTGATGGTTTACCTTGATGGTTAGTTTATGAGTTTTTAAATCACAGTGCAATTGTGCTTCTGGGGTTGTCTATGAAGGGGATTCCAAAACAGTTTAAGAGAATAGGGAAGACCCACCCTGGACGTGGATGGCAGCAACCCATGGTTTAAGGTCTTGGACTGGAATAAAAGAAGAACTCAACCAAGCACCAGAATTCCTCTTACTCTGCTTCCTAGCTATAGATTTAATGTCACCAGCACTTCACAGCCCCGACCACACATCTAACTGTGAGACAAAATAGAACCCTTTCTTCCTTGAGTTGCATTTGACAGGAAAAAAAAAAGGATTAATATAGCCTTTACTTATTCTCTTTCTTAATCTGTGATGTGGGCATAGTAATAGTTCCTTGTAGGACTTCATTCAGTCAAGATTTACCATGTCTGTAAAAGACTTAGTCAGTGTAGAGCAGATGACAGAGTCTCAAACCTTGTCAGTTCTAGTCCCTTCTCACGTGCCTTTCCTCTCTGCCTATGTGATTATAGCTGGATGATACAGTTAAAGTAACCTCATCCACACTGGGCCACCCTCCCCTCTCACCCTTCACCGGGCTGGTTAACCCAAGGAGGGACTCAATCTGACAAAGATTTTCTGTGGCTTAATAAAGTGAGAAAGTATGAAAGACACCCCACTTCTTTAATATCTTAATTAGCAATTAATTAAGTGGAGCTACTGTTATCTGGAATATCTGATAGGCAGGCTTAGTAATTATCATTTATTATTCTTACTAATGGAAAATATGGTGGAGGGTTCAGATTTTTCCAGAAACTTGTGTTTAAATGAATGCCTTGGTAGAAAATAAAGTGAACAGGTTGTCTGTTCCACGTCATTTTATAAAATATATTTCAAAATGCAGTGTCTTGTGCTTAGCAGCTTAACTGGCTAGTCATCTCTAGCTGTGACCTTTATCTAGGCTTAGAGGAAGGGAGATATACTACTTCAGAGTCATAGGGTCCCTCTATGAGAGCACACAGTTAGATTTTGACGAATCTGCTGACAGTGTTTCATTAACACATCCTAGGAGAGGGCATTCCTTTAAGAGCTGAGCTCTAAAAAGCAGAGAGATGCTTTGCTATAGTGATGTCTGTGGTTCTTGGTGGTCCCATCTGGGAGGAGTATGAAGCCCTCAGTTGAGAGATACCCTCATGCTGCCCTAGGGGGATGGCAGTTATGGAAGGCTGGGGCTCTGACCTACTCTGTGTTCTGAGCATATACAGTGGGGTCTTTACAGATGTTAACAGTGACTAATTAAGCCAAAGGAAGCTTCTGGTTTTGCAAGTTGACCTGGGAATCACTGAACATATGCAAAACTACTTTCCTGCCTCAGAGGAAGGCTGGCTAAGGCTTGTCACAGAAAAATCACATTGGATGGCATAAAATACTGTCCTTAGCCACACATGACTGCATTGGTATAAATTGCCTTGTTATCATTATTCTAAGTGGGTGGTGTGGATGAGTCTCCACTGTGCCACAGGCATCGGGAACCTGATTTGAGTAGCTGGCAGGTTTGAAGTGGAGTCCGTTGTTTTCTTTCCTTCATCAAGTGGGCAGCTTCCACTATTCACAATTCACAGTTCAGACTTGAGGGAATTTATCAGATCTAACGAGATCAATAGGATGATGTAGCCTGCTCTAGTAGGGCTGGAATTCAGTGAGCCATCTGAGCGCCCATGGCAACAGCCCTGAGCTGCCAAGGGCAGGACCACTTCTCCTTTGGGAATTTCAGTGACTCTGACCATGGTCTGTGGAGCTGGATCAGCATCTCTTGTGATCTGACATTCTTCTGTGTACGGCTGCCAGAGAGTGGTCCTCAGTGGAGCAGAGCCAGTGTATGGAAAAGTGGCTTAGCAATGAGCCCATGAGCCTAACTAGGCCACTGTTTGCTGTAGCTCTTAGGTGATGCTCTAATGTTTTCCTTTGCTTCCCCCTTAAGTCACATTTCTTAAGCTTTCTATGTTTATATATATATATATATATATATATATATATATATATATATATATATATATATTGCTTTAGTAAAGATGAAATAAATATTGCTTAAAATATTTAGAAGTCGTGGTTATGACCCGTTTTTTATCAGGCCAGACAGCAATAGGCCTTAGCTCAGATTCAATGGACTTAGCTGAGAAAAAGCTACAACTTTATTTTTACCAATTTCTGGGGGGAAATTTAGCAGTATCTCTAATTTTGAATTAGGTGACAAGTCACAGTGTTATTAACAATAGCTATAATGTTGTCACCCATAGAAATTGAAGATTTTTTTTATATCTCATTACAGTTGTAGATATGTTGAAATATTGTTTAAGCTTATTACTACTTCAAAATTATAGCAGTTATTAGGCTTGCCAGTAGATCTTGTTATTTACTATGTTAATAAAGAAATACATATATTACTATACTACAAATTTGGTTTTTCAGCAGTTTGAGAACTATATTTCAATAAAAATGCAATTTCCTTTGCAATCCTATATACATACGTGTGTGTGTGTGTGTGTGTGTGTGTGTGTGTGTGTGTGTGTGTTTTCTTTCTTACTCTTTCTGAAAGGGGACTCACAGATTCAGCAGGTGCCAGCTGAGTTCACAATATGAAAAAGGTTAAGAGCTCCTGGCTTAGGAGGGAAGAGAAGGAACTGGCTTTGTCGACACTGCCATGATGGAGGCTGTGGCTTTCTGTTCATTGTCCTGCTGAATTCCCTCCGAGAGACTGTAAGGAAACCACTCCTATTAGTCACTGTTATACTGAATGTGTCTCTCAAAAGCTCTGGTGCTAGAAACCTGGTCCCCAAATTCACCTTAGTAATATTGGGCTTTGGGGAAAGTAACCAGGATCAGATGAGATCACAAGTGAGGGATTCTCATGACAGTACTGATGGCTTCACATGACAGTACTGATGGTTTCATACAACAGTACTGATGGCTTCACATGACAGTACTGATGGCTTCACACAACAGTACTTATGGCTTCATACAACAGTACTGATGGCTTCACACGACAGTACTGATGGATTCATAGAACAGTACTGATGGCTTCATACAACAGTACTGATGGCTTCACATGACAGTACTGATGGCTTCATACGTCAGTACTGATGGCTTCACAGGAAGAGGAAGAAAGACTTAATTGCACACGCTCTTTCTTTTCATGATATCTTCAACCTTGTTATGAAGGCCAATCAGATGCCAGCACCATGGTAGAATACCCTCTCTCTAGTCCATGAGCTAAATAAATTATCCAGACTCTTGCATGTTATTATAGCAACAGAAAATTAGTTGAGATAGCCCCATTTTTTTCCTAATAAAAAATTGAGAAACAATGAATTAAAGTAAATGTCTCAAAGTTATTTAGCTGTGAAGGTGCAGAACTGGGCTAAAAGCTCAGGCAGGAAGAAGTCCAGATGACTCCTTTGTCCTTCCTGCAGATGAGTCAATATTTAATGTACTAATTCATGTGTTTCTACGTGGCCAAGCTATCTACCGTTGCCTGGAAATCTGATGGGGTGTGCTTCAGCTTGGAAGCTGCAGTGTGAATACTTCAAGGGCAGGGTCTGAGGGAGGATTTTTCTTTCTTTCTTAGCTTATCACCCCAAAGATCCAAAATAGTGGAATTAAATAAATATGTTCCTGGCTTTAAAGTGAGTAGCAAACACCATTGAATTGGGATCTCTTAAAGCACCTCTGTCCTTTAACTCACATTGACAATCCCAGTCATCCTGTGTGTTGACTGTACATATAAAGGGTACCCCCTCCTATGCAGAATTCCCCATTTCCCTTTTCACTCTCCTCTCTGTTTACAGCTTCTCTACATCTGAAGGGTACAGAATGTTCCAGGGGCTGAAACCTGACAGAGACAAATCTTTCATTACCAGAAGCTTCCAGTGCACAGTTGTTAAAGTGATCACCAAATCTGGATTACTATACTGGAAGAGCACCCCTTGGAGAGGATTTAACTGGAGCCTAATTGCATTTGCTAGTCATCAATCACCGTGGTAATTTCCTGTCTTAAGACATGTGCTTCTCTATGAGAAAGTCCATAAAAGGAAGCCCAGAGGGGAATGGGAGCCCAGGACTTTCCCCAATATGGGTCCTGTCTTGCCATATGTAGATCTAAGGGGTGAGTCTGTTTTTCCTTTAGGCTCTAGGAGTACACCTGTTGGCTGCCAAATATGTGACCTCAGGTGGGAGACAGAGTACATTGTTTCTGATGGTGGCTATCTGGCCCTCCTCAAAGATAGCATTTTTTTCTCGAGGGACCCAACTAAAAGAGAAACTGGATGGTTGGTCCAGGAATCCTGTCCTCTCAGAACAAGTCCAAGTTTTAATTTTCTGGATACTTTCATTCTCTTGGATTGGCAATTAAGGGAGGGTTCAACTGCTAGAATGATAAACAATAAACATCCCAAGCATTTGGTCAAGAACTCTCCATAGGGATCTATAGGATGATAAGCCAAAAACCCTTGTTGCTCCTTCATTAATCAACATGAGGTGTGGAGGGAAAAAAGAACAGGAAGAAAGCACAAATAGCAGCAGCTTCTCTCTCATCAGGGTCTACCAAGGATCAGACAACTGTCTGTCTCCACAGCCCAGGAGCTAGAAATGAACAGATGGAGTAGCCCAATCAGGCAGGAAAGGAATTCAACCAAGGATACTCCCTGGAGGCACTATTGACCTTTGAAGTTGGATAATTCTCTCTTATGTGAGACTCATGAAGGTCAAAGTTTGGGGAGGTTGCATAGTTAAGAAATTTGGCTCAGTGGTTAAAAAGGTCTTGCAGTTCTTACAGAGGACCCAAGTTTAGTTTCCATACAGCAGATCAAGCCTGCCTGTAACTCTAGTCCCAGGGAAGCCAACAACTTATTCTGGCCTCCACAGACTCCAGGCACATGCAGGCACACAGGCAAATTATTCAAAAACATAAAAAAAAATCTAAGAAATCTGAGCTAAGGCAAATTTGGGGAAGGAAGTAAAGGAATTTGGTATACATATGCATCTCAGGATGGTGAATTCAAGACTGGAACAATGAAAAGAGAGCCTACTGGATTAGGACCAGCTTTGAGGCATCTGCTCAGATACTGTTCTTATTGGAAACTGTAAGATGAGACAGAGGATTAGAACAGAGTATATAGCCAACTATGGAATGATTCACAAGCCTCTGTCCTTCAGACTACAAAAACTTAAGTAGAGTTTTGGTCTTGACAGGACCTGTGTTCAGGTCAGAAAGTCTCCTGTGTATGCGAGGAGGTTGAAGATGTTTCTTCTGTAACCTCCTAATGTGGAAGTGAAGTAGTTTGATTCAGTATGAGAGGAATAGATGGTGGGTTAGCAGGAGGAGGATACCAGAAATGAGACTTTATTTGCTTGAATCAGCCTCTGGTTCTATCAGTCAATTAATCAGTCAATCAATCAGTCAATCAATCAATCAATCAATCAATCAATCAATCAATGTGATTCCTTGGGTTCTGGTATGATCCACGGTATCAACTGGCCCTGATAGAGTGTGCACCACCGCCATTTCAGGTACAGTTTATGTTGATCTTCCCTTGCCTCTATCCACCCTTTGCATCATTCTTTTTGCCAAACATTTGACAACAGAAATTCCCCCAAATATGCCCACTCTGAGAGGTTAAGACCACCTATGGTTAATCCAGCTCTTCTTGTGTCTCACAGCATGGTAAGTAATCTCCCAGATGCTGTTTTATGTGCAAGAACATGAAAGGAAGGTGTGGGAACCTCACCAAGCCTGAGGTTTCAGGTATGGGGCAGTTACTCAGCAGTGGGTTTTCAGGACAAGATGTCTTTTTGTACTTGGAATGGTTTCACACTCTGGCACTGATGCTTAAATCGATGTTTCAGGTTTAGACCCTTGAAGGCACTGAGAGATTTTGTATCCTCATCTTTTTTTTTTTTTTTTAGTGAGGGCCTGATGTTGAGAACTGCAGAAAGTTGAGAAAGACCTGGGATACGTTCTGAAACCATTTACTTTGGCATTCACATTGCAAGCCTTAGCTCCCACTCTACAGCAGGAAAACGGAAGGTGAGAACAAAGCAAACCAAAACCACACACAAGCAAACGACAAAGATACCTCTGCATCGATCACTTAAAACCTGCACGAACTAAATGGCTGGAAAGACAGAGATGAATGACAAGACACTCCCGCTCTAGACGGAGAATGTCACAGGGCATTGAAGAAGACACGGTCCTGTGAACATAGAGATATTTCCACCTGGCTTCTGCATCAAGGATTTAACAGAGATGAAAAAAAAAAAAACATTTCCCGGAAATCTAAGCATTAGAGTCTGAGGAGGCTGCTGGACAATGCTGAGCTCAGAAATGGTCAAGAAGTCCCACTTAGACCTAGGGACTGAGACCTGCCAATTCCTGAAAATGCCCTTGGAAAGTGGTTAGGCTAGAGACTGATGGCAACCTTGCATTTCCTTGAGATTCGTCTCTGAAGAGTAAAGTTGAAGGAAGAAAAAAACCCTCTCAGATTTTCTAAAGGAACTCCACAGAGCCTTCTGAGAGTGTTTCTGAGCCGAGAAAGAATATTCTGAATAACTGATGACTTATAAAGCAATACTGGAGTCGTCACAAAGCCAATAAAATCCCTGTTTTACAAATCGACTTTCTAACTTTTGGTTTGTTTGTTTGTTTTTGTTTTTGTCCTTTAAACAAAATCTTGTCATTGTCCATATAGTGCGAATCTATCTTATCTATTACCTTATGGGACACCAAGACAGGAAAGCTAAGATCTGACTGACATAGACAGTAAGAGACTAGAAGGAGCATGGCGAGACCACCAGAGCAGAGAAAGACAGCACACTAAGTCTTGCTTATACTTTGTTTGCTGTTCTCAAAAAGAGGCTTCAGCTGGCCAATAATCCGACCTTGCTGTGGAATGGAGAGGGAGTTGACGCCATGGTGGGGTTTTGGGTCCTGCTTTTGTGGTCGGACCACTTTCTGCTTTGGTGATCACCTCATCAGCTAGCTCTTCCCTTGAGAGTCTGACAATGCTGCTCTGATAACAGAGGCCTTCCCTAACCTTTTGCATTCAGTCATCAGGCTGTGGAGTCTGGCAAGAATCTCAGGTGGGCTGCCCCTTCCCTGAAGCGCAGGTCGCCCTCTACAGGCATATTCCTCCCCAGACACAAAATCAATCACCAACAGAACCTGCTAGACTCAGTTGGCACCGGTCCTCTGTGGAAACCAGATGTACCTGAATCTGGAGATTGTGGGAGGGAAGAAAAAAATTTCAACTTCTTCCACTGATCAGGTTCCTGTTAAGAAAGGTTCTCAGTTGACTCCAGGAAGCTGACAGCCCGCGGAGGAAAAGGTGCTAAACCTGCACACCATCAGGATTGCAGCCCGGTCCCACTCGTGGACACCCTGGTCTCTAGATGGGCGCTTAAATGTCTTTGAAAGCAAACAAGTATGCCACAGACACGAGAGAGAGAGAGAGAGAGAGAGAGAGAGAGAGAGAGAGAACAGAGGACATCTGCCTGCGGTGTGGCCCATCTTTCCCTTCACATAGTCCACAGTCCCTGCTTCAGAACTAGCCTGCTAGGGTTTCGGGACGGCCACTGCTTCCTTTTCTCCTGGGTCCTGCCACCCCTCTGAGCCCACTTCTAGCTCATTCTCCATGCTGCTTCAACAAGAACTTTTCTAAAGCAAAACTTCTCAGGTTACTTTTCTTAAACTTGTCAACGTTTAAGGTGTGCCCACGGCCTGTTACATCTGGGCCGTTGCGCTCCTCTCCTCCCCCTCATCCTGACCATCCGCCTCCATCTCTGATCTGCACTCCAGCTACTTACATCAATCACATGCATATGCCCAACCTCGTGCTTCCTCTCTCTCTGGATCTCTGCATCTGCTGTCTCATCTGCCTAGAAATACCTGCCTAGTGAGTGTTTCCCTCCCCGTGGAAGAGTCTGCCAGTCCAGTGATGGGTTAGATGCCATCCTTTCTACCTTCCTTCCCTGTTAAGTTCTCACGGATCACCCTTTCCATGGTGTGTTGCCATTTCTCCATGTAAGCCAGCATATTGCAGCTCCCGGCTCTGTTCTGGCAGTAAATATCAAGCTAGAACATGAACCCTCAGGGTTCCCAGGAGGCCCCCACCCCTACGGTTTTCAGAACTCAATTCATGGCGCCAAGGAGAGGAAAATGTCCACATTAAATACTGCTGCATGCTGCTAGAAAGTGTATGCCAAGGAAAAGCAAATAAGTGATTATGTGACGGCAGGCAAGTATTTCACTAAGAACCCTATCCAAATAAAATAACAGGAAAAGTGCCTTTCAGTACTGATTAACCACTGCTGAGAATTAAAGATCATTTGTAACAAATCATTACAGTCAACTGATTAAAAATGAATGAGTTTGTGCAGAGAACCATTACTGAATGTAGGGCTCAAAAAAAAAAAGGCAGTTGAAGCACATTAACTTGAGCCTCTTTAACCTGTGTGTATTGCAAGAGGCCCATTTACTGACACCTAAGGTAGACACAGAACATGAATCAGGTTCAAACTCTGCTTGGGGGACCAAGCCTGGCTCAGTGAGATGAACATGGTCTTGCTGAGCGTCTGTAGTTGCCTGAGAGGATAGGGATAACGACTGCTGACCTTTGACCCCCTATTGGCCTACAGAAATGGTAGGTTTGAGTTTAAATTTATCAAAATAAGTCGGTGACGGGGTTGACGGAACTCTGAAGGTGATTTAAGAACTATAGAGATGATCCCTGAAAAGTCTAGACTTCTGAAGGTGATTTACAAGCTGCGTGGAATCCAGGAAAGCTCCCCCTAGCACTGAGGTAAGAGTGAGACAACTGAGGGTGGGTGGCGTGGTACTCAGCTTGGCAGGCAGGCCACCATAGTTAGGAGGAGTCTTAGGGACTAATCATTGTTACTCATTCACACCAATTGTTAGGTTAAAGAAAAAGAAAAGTGTGTGTGTGTGTAGAGAGGGGGGAGATGGAGAGAGAGAGAGAGAGAGAGAGAGAGAGAGAGAATTAATTTCTTCACTTCCAACTTAGGCCGGCCCTTTACCAGCCCTTCTCTCCACAGATGTCTCGCTTTGCTGGCAATCTTCCTGTGAACTGACTGTAGATATAGAGGAGGCCATGCATGGGTGGCTAGAACGAATCTAGCCAGACTCCTGAGGCCAGTGCCCCACATCTGATCCCTTACCTGCATGAGGAAACTCTCTAGTCTGAGTGGCTGGTAAGAAATGCATCCTTCCTGTTTTAGTAAATGGATAAACAAGGTACCGAGGTTTCAAACTCCTCCGTCCTTTAGCCACTGGGCAGAGCTGTAATAGAGGATACAGGCATGCTGTACCCAGTCCCTTTGGCACCCATCTCTCCCAGCCATGGAGTCAACACAATCGCTTTCCATTTCCTGATTAGATAAAAGCAATGATGAGCAATTCCTTCATAATTACAAATGTCTTTGATAAGACAGCTTATTTGCGTTAAAATACATCTGTCTACAAGGCATCGATTTAAACCTCTTCACTTATCAAATAATCATACACATTACCCAGGGTCCTGGACTCAGGGGGAAAAAAACCAACCCTGCTTGTGTTATTGTTTTGGTTTTGCTTGTTTTGAACTTTTTACTAATGTATACTTGGACTCTCCGTAATTTCATTTTGCACCTGGCCTTGCAAAAGTTAACTACTGGTCCTGGTAAAGATAGAGAGGAAAAGAAACCAAGAAAAACTTAGAGAATGGCAGATGGATGAAACTCTGGGAAAGAGTAAGAAAACAGCTTGAGCTGATGAGTGAGGAGGGGTCATTCAGGAAAGCCAGCGGGCAGAGAATGTGGCCTCTGAGGAGCCCTTTAAACTGAGAGAGCAGGTTCTAGGAAAGAAAGGCTTGCTAAGGAATCCATAGAGGCTAGACCTGACAGGTTCGTCACTCCCAAGCTGCACAGTGCTTTGGTTGTGAAAGCAGGATTTTCTTCTCCTATAAGATCAGAGCCAGCCAGTAGCCAGGGACAAAAAGTAACAAGCAGCAAAACTGACCGCTGTGCTAATGAGTTAGACTGCATTATGTCATGCATTTGTTTATTCCTTCCCTCCACAAACATTGAATATCTAATGTGTACATTCTGTGTTAAATCCTGGGCAATTTCAAAGCGCCTAATGAATCATTGGTCTTTGCTCTGGGGAACTCATAATCTATATGAGGGAAAGGCACATTAGTAATAATGTAATATGGTTGCTGTCAGACATTGTGGAATGGGGATAAGATTGGGGAACATTTTAGAAAAGAAGCCTCCACTGGTTCTTGAATGAACAGGAGGAGTTCACCAAGTAAAGAAACAAGACTGTAAGTCACTCACCAAGTAATGACAATAAAAAGGACGAGTGTAAGCAAATGCGCAGGAATAAGAAACATCACGACTTATTTTGATAGCAATGAAAAGTCCATGCAGATGACTAGCAGGAAACAGTGGTGCAAGGACCCATGGTATCTGAATGTGAAGAACCTGGAGTGTCACTATATGGAACCCGAGTCATACTGCAGGCAAATAGGAGAGCCTTTGTGGTTCCCATGATAAAGAGGATCAAGATCAAATGGGGTATTTATCTTTTACCACTTAGACCATGATGCTATCTGTGCAAGGCAATAGCAATAGAACCAGCTTGTTACAGACTACAACCTTCAAGATTACGAGCCAAAAGAACCCTTTTTATACTCACAAGGTGATTGTCTTAGATATGTTCCATAATGATGGGAAATCAACTAACCAACAGTGTACTGGCAGGTTTTATGTATCGACTTGACACAAGCTAGAGTCATCAGAAACCAAGTTGAGGAAATGTCTCTATGAAATCCAGCTGTAATGCATTTTCTCAATTAGTGATCTATGTGGGAGGGCCCAGCCCATTGTGGGTAGTGCCATCCCAGAGCATGTGGTCTTAGGTTCTATAAGAAAGCAGCCTGATCAAGTCAATAAGTAGCACCCCTCCATGGCTTCTGTATCAGCTCCTGCCTCCAGGATCCTGCCCTGTTTGAGTTCCTGTGCTGACTTTCTTTGGTGCTGAACAGCAATGTGGAAGAATAAGTTGAATAAATGCTTCCCCTCCACACACACCCCTAAAATAGACTATGGTAACTTTTGAAGTTGGACTAAATAGCTACAAGCCTATGGGGTTCAGAGATTAGAATGTAGTGGCTTGAATAGCTATCACCCCCATAAATTCATATGTTTGAATGTTTGGTCTATAATGAGTGGCACTATTAGGAGGTGTGGCCTTGTTGGAGGAAGTGTGTCACTATGGGGATCAGCTTTAAGGTCTCCTATGCTCAAGCTATGCCCAGTGTGACATATAGTCTCTTTCTGCTGCCTAAGGGCCGCAATGTAGAACCTTCAGCTCTTTCTCTAGCACCATGTCTGCCTGCAGGCTATTATGTTTCCTGCCATGACAATAGTGGACTAAACCTCTGAAACTGTAAGCCAGCCCCAATGAAAGGTTTTTTTTCTTTATAAGAGCTGCTGTGGCCATGGTGTCTCTTCTTCACAATGAAACAAGACAAAATAGTGTGAGTAGGGAAGAGGCTAGACGTTTGCATTAAAGGTAGAGTGAACTGAGTTGACACCCTGGAAGAGATGAGGAGAAGAACAACAATTCTTATGTTTCTGATATAGACATTTAGGTTGACAATGTTTTCATCAACTATGAAGAAAAATGAGTAGGAAGGCCAGACTATAGATTAAAATTTTAACATATGAATTTCAGAGGAACCAATAAATATGTGTAGATAAATATGTAGGCTGCTCTAGAGAGTTGAAATAATAAGATAATAAGATCTTATAAACATCTAAGTCATGTGTAGGATTACCTAAAAAACATATTTAAAAGGCAGTATGTTTGGGAGGGCACATCATTTAGGAAGTATTAAATAGATGGAACTTGATGACCCAGTGATAGAAACTAAGGGTAAAAGATTAGAGAGGTAGAAGCAAACCCATGGGGCGTTATTTGTTCCTGCCATTTCCTGTCCTTTCTGGATAATTATTGCATGTCTCTGTTCAATGAAAGTGGAGGAGTGTATTTCTTTGATCACTTGAAATCAGGCCTAAGTCACATAACCTGGTGTGACCTATGCTATGTAAGCAAATGGAATGTCTATCATAGTCAAGTAGAATTATCTGTGGCTACTGTATAATCTCTTCTGTTTTTTTTTTTTATCTATGATTACTAAATAGAGAAAGGGAGGGGGGGAGAGGAACAGAGCTATATCTAGCCTTCAGCTGATGTGGGTGTTGAGCCTAAAGGAAAGCCTTCATTGTCATAAGCCACTGAGATTTGAGGATTAATGCTTAACATAACAAACACTGAATGCTACAACCAGAAAAAAAATAGTGTCTTATCAAGGAAACATTTCCAGAAAAAGTAAGTGGTCAATGGGGTCAAAAGTGACAAGAGAAGCAATTAGCTTTAGCAATAGGGAGGTCATTGGTGATCTCTGGGAAAACAATTTTAGCGGTATGTTGGAAGCTAAAGCCAGATTACCAGGGATTGAGGCATGAATGAGAGGTGATGAGGTGGAGATTGTTACAGAGATTGTTTACATAATGATGCTAAAGCCGGAGAGAAGAAAACAGAAAGGAACAGGCTGAAGTATAGATAGCCAAGAAGGACTCTTTTATTTGGGACAGGAGGCATTTGAAACTGTAGATTGATGAGAAAGATTATATGAAGATAGAAAGAGCAACATTGTGAATATTGAGGTCATTTGCCTAAAAATACTTCTGATTCCCTCACAATATTAACGATATCTAGTTTATATAGGTCTATATGCTCAGCACTGCTTTGATTCCCTTTTGTGCACCACTTTAACCTTCAAAGCAGCGCTGAAGTATTAACATTAGGATTTCTGTTTTATAGATGAGTAAACTGAGGCCAGAGGGTATTTGATTAACTCACCTGTGCCCACAAGGCTAAAAAGTAACAGAGTCCTGATTTTCATAAAGCCAGGATTCAAATAGAAGTCATCCAACCTCAGACAGCAGGTCTTTGATATTTCATAGCCCCTACAACCACACATATACTAAGAAATTCTGAGTCTGCCCAGGTTCTAACACTGCATGGAAAGATGTTGGAGTAGTAATGGGTTGGATATATCATGCATGGAGGACATGGGGGGAGGATATTCAGGAACATGCAAGGAGAAAGCGATGTGTTTGGGGGACAGTGGAATTGGAACGGAGCAAGGAGCCTTCCAGTTGAGGAGCCAGTTTGATTTTCTGACAGTCTGTCCTCAGCTTCACTGAGATGTTAGAAATGATGAAAAGAAGAGAAAAATAAAGTACAAAGAGGATGCAAGAACCAAAGACTCAACATATTGGAGGAGAGAAGGAAGCCACAGTAACGTTTGTCATACTCTCATTATTTATGTGTGCCAAGCACTCTTCAGGAGCTCAGGACTGAGAGAGAGAGCAAGACAGAGAGAGAGAGGGAGAGGGAGAGAGAGAGAGAGAGAGAGAGAGAGAGAGAGAGAGAGAGAGAGAGAGAGAAACTCTGTCTTTTCTCAGAGGAGTTCCTCTATACTGAGAAAAAAAATTGCTTTGACATTGGAGTGAGGGTGTATAGTCTGTGTGACAGGATAAGGGGAATCAGGACACAGAAGGTCAGAACTTGCTGTCCATTGAGGAAGAAGCAAAAATGTCAACAATTGCTATCTCAAAGATTATTAATCTTTTCCCTACCTCTTTATGTTAGAACATGGCTCATGGGATATGGAACTTCCTTCAACATTGATTAACGGTAGAGAGGCCCTTGGGGCCAGAGTTGCTTTAAAGAATTTAGAGTCGGAGAAATCTAATGCTATCCACACAAACAAATGCCCAAATTCGCCTTGCCTTTAGGGAAGCTTTGCAAAATCTAATGCTATCCACACAAACAAATGCCCAAATTCGCCTTGCCTTTAGGGAAGCTTTGCAAAATCTAATGCTATCCACACAAACAAATGCCCAAATTCGGCTTGCCTTTAAGGAAGCTTTGAGTGGCCTTTTATCTCTATAGAGTCCGTGGGACACGTCGTGAGCTGTTCTTTCTTTTCTTGTGTCACCTGAGCATTCAGGATGCGCTGAACTGGAGAGGATTCCTTTAGCCTCTTTAGAAGTCTAAAGTCTTCCCTCTACTGTGGGCACATATGTGTAGGTTCAGGGAAATGAGTCAGTCTCCATAGTTGATATTGACTAGAGTAGAGATAGGGTCATACACTCCAGCCAGTAGGCAAAGGCTCAGCTCCAGCCAGAGGCTATTTTATTTCCAAATCTTTTTCTTTTGTAGCCCTGGACTTGACTAAACAACCAGCAGCACTGTATAGAGAGCCTGCTGTTCTCTTTCCTTTCTTTTCTACTTTATACTTAGAATTCCTAGCTCATCCCACTTCTCCATCTAAGAGATACCACTGTCCAAACAGACCCATGGAAAACATTAGCTGTCTTATTAGATAGCAGGATTCTTGGTCTCCTGGGTAGTTGCTGGACTCCCCAAAAATGTTCAGCAGAGTGTTGGCCCAGAGATATCAACTACAGCTCCCTCAAGTTCTAACATTAGTATCTCTTGCCCTGTGCACTCAACTGGCATTCCTACAAGTGTATTGTGCAATACAATATCCATTTTACAAGGCCATACTTGTCCTCCTTAGAGGAGTCCATAGGTCAGTCACCCCTCCTGCACAATTTTGAGCCTACCCAATCTTTAATTTTTTTCTTAATTAATTGCTAGCTCACTCCAAATTTATTCATGCCTAGGGAAGGAAAAGTCCAACTGGGAATTGGTAGTAAGGAAAGATCTTCAGGGGAAATGAGAGTCGGGGGGTGATACGTTCAGGATGAGTAGATGCTCTGTGACATTTACATAGAGAAATGAGAAGTGATCTTAGCAGAAGGATGGTGTGTACAAAGTCACCAGAGTGCAACTGTACAGAGTGACTCTAATGAGAAGCCAGGCCAGTGAGGTTAAGACTTAGCTGGGCGGTTGATGGGGAACTCCCACACAGGAAGGATCCCAGCCAGGCACTGATTCATGTTCACAACAGACCCAGCGGGCTGTACAACAGTTATACCAGACGGAAGCTCTGCCCGGGATACCCTGGCACTTCCCCAGTAAAGAATCTCAACCTCCCACCTGTGTTTTTCACAGAAGAATAGATGAATCAGGCAGATTATTTTTTTTCTGATGAGGAAGTCCAGAGACCTTCCCTAGGAATGAAGGCTAAATATGGACTAGATTAGTCCTGCTATTTGTGCCCTGCTGCCGCTCTATCTCGCTCTACCGATCCGTTCTATTCAGCAGCAGCACGAGGAGGCGTCTCCCTGAATCACTTCCAGAGATTGCACGTGTTATTGATTTCCTGATGCCCAGTTGGCTATAATGAGAAAGACACTAGCATGAGAACGATACTGAAATCAGACTATTTTCCCCATGCCGATCTTGCCTCCATGCCTGCCTCCCCCTTTCTTACTTTTCTGCCTTT
>LR749505.1:2580606-2735606 GCA_902729485.2 Mus minutoides | reverse complement strand
CTAACTAGGGAGGTTGCCTGGATGGACCTGCCTGACTTACAAGAGTCCTTTTGATGGCAGAGAGTTTCCTTTGGCTGGTTGTAGAGCTATGAAGAATGAGAGCAGATTGATATGAGAGGGTCTTCGTGGATGAGTGTAAATGGTCAATATGAAGAGACTTTCCAATATCTAGAATGGCATTGGGACCTTGGTCTTATAATTGCAGCATAAAGAATCCCACCACAACTTGAAATAGCTTAGAAGTGGATCTTTCCCAGTTAAGTCTTCAGACAAGGACACGGGTGGTCAATTGCAGTTTCAGCCTGCTGAGTGCTTAAGCTAAGGACACAGTTAAAACACTATAGACTCCTGACTCAAAAATGAGATATCAAATCGATATTGTTTTAAGTTGCTAGGCTTCTGGCTATTTACTATGCCACAATAGAAAACTTAGGAATTCTTTATAGGGGAGAAAAGCTTAAACGTATATAGAGATAATCACAAAGGGAGGGGTTGTCATAGTATTTTTCAAGAAGGGAAGCAGGTGCCTATTTAGAAGAGCAGACAAAGGACCCACAGAAGAGGAAGCCCCTAAAGCAACAATCTGTTTTGAGACTTGGGGAAAACTCTGGGTGCCTCTAAACAATGGAGTGCAATATCACTGCCAATAGGAAGACAGTGTAGAAATCTTCCATTCTTCCTACCTTCACATCCAGGAAACACCAGAGGCTGGTGCTCTGGACATACTACACCAGCTACACTCTGGACTTGAGGATGTCTACTTCAGCTAGCATCGGATATGGGGAGACTAATGACAACGGGGTACTGAGTATAATTCATGTGTTGAACTATGGCACTCTGCCTCCAGCACAGGACCTTGTCCTAGGAAGAAGGCTCAGATTGTTCTCTGGGAAAAAAAATGGAGCCTTCATCTTCCCACCCCCTCTCTACTCACTACCTTTGTACACTCATGTGAGCATGTGCACACACAGCCTTAATCGATTCTTTTATATTATTCATAGTTGAAGTGTGAACAGAAAAATAATCAGACTTTTGAGGTCTTTTGTAGAGAAATGATACAAATAAACAAAGAAACAAGAGTTGGAACAGGAGACTCGGGGAATAGGGGTGAAACCCTATGCAAAAAAAAATAACATTTAATAGGATGCTATTTGTAAAGGAAATATTTCAAAGAATAAGAAAAATACCCTTGGGTATTAAAGATTGAGATATGAAGGAAAAACTTTAAAATCAACAGTATATATAAAACATAACAGTGATATGACCTTTCATTAAGAAATACACAAAAGATGGAAAACAGAAAAAGATGAGAAAATTAGGTGATCCATCCATGGAGAACCAACTTCTGACTTATGAGAGAGGGAAAAGGAGAAGGAGTAGAAAAGAGCTACAAGACAAAGAGAGGGATGGTCAATATTAACAAAATATAGTGCAGAGATGGTTGTGCATGCTTGATTTTAACCCCAGTAATGGGGAGGCAGATACAGGCAGAGCTCTGTGAGTTCTGGGCCAGCTTGGGCTACATAGTGACTCTCTCTCTCTCTCTCTCTCTCTCTCTCTCTCTCTCTCTTACACACACACACACACACACACACACACACACACACACAAATAAAACAAAAATAAACAAATATATATTCTTATATTGAAGATGATCTCATACTTTAAATGGGCTTTCTTAGTGCCCAGCACAATAAATAAAACTGAGGATCAGCTCAAGGTACATTGTCATGGAATTTCAGAAGATAATGGATAAAGAAATCTAGAGATCTCTTTTTAAAGGCAAGAAATACACAAGGTATGAGAAATCAGTCTGGGTGTATAACTTAGTGATAGAACACTTATCTCTTACATATTAAGTCTTAGGTCAATCCTCAGTATTGCCAAAACAACAAGAGTAACAACAACAACCCAGAAATCATCATGGCCTCAGACTTTCAACAGAACATTGAATTCTAAAATATAATGAAATATTTTCTTCAAAAATTGGGAGATAATAATTTCCAAGGTGAACTTTTACAACCATCCACACTACCAATCAAGTATAAGGAGTCATTGAATTTTCAAATGCTTAAGATCTTTTTTTCAAAGTATTTGCCCTTGACATGACACTTGCAAGGATGCTCGTGGAAGATGTACACCACAAGACAGAGGAAGTACACAAGGAGGGAGAGTGGGACATTAAGTCTAGGAAACAGGATTGTACAGAGAAGGAAATGAATTACTGAGATAGAGATGAAAGAAATTCCAGAAATATTGGAGTGCTACAGATATTGCCATCAACTAACTTACAGAGCAGAAAGGTGGGCTTTCAAAGGACCATCTCTCCTTAAAAATTCAAAAGTGATACATGACTTAAGGTGTTTGGTGGTTTTCATGTTCTATGGATATGCCAAAGAGTCTTTTATTTATTTATTATTATTATTATTATTATTATTATTATTATTATTATTATTTGGTTTTTTTAGAGACAGGATTTCTCTGTGTAGCCCTGGCTGTCCTGGAACTCACTTTGTAGACCAGGCTGGCCTCGAACTCAGAAATCCACCTGCCTCTGCCTCCCAAGTGCTGGGATTAAAGGCGTGCGCCACCACCGCCTGGCTGCCAAGGAGTCTTTTAATATTGTAAGTAAGCACCAAGAAAATAAGCAGAGAAAAAACTGAACTCAAGGAAGATCCAAAAATTTGTATAAAAGGAGAAAAATGACAACAGCATTATACACAGCTTTGTTATGAATAACAGTTATAAAGGCAAGATAGTGAAAATAAGAACTATAAATTTGTGATAATTTTGATAAAATATATTGGAAAGATGGAGAAGCATGTTAGCATGTATACATTGTACTCTACATAGGTGGTAGAGCAATGGTTGTCAGAAATAAAGCCTTAACTTCCACAGTTGTAAATATTGTAATATCATAATTCAAGTATAACAGCAGTATAAATACATTATAAATTTTTATTTAGGTAAATGCTGAAATAAATGGAGAACAGTGTTTGTTTGCAAATGAAGCCCAGGTTTCAAGACTGGGGAATTGCTGTTTTTGTGAGGAGCCCTGTAACTCTGTGTGACATTCGAAATTCTTGGTCAGCATTAGGAAACAACAGAAAACAAACTGACAGGGCACCTTGGCAGTAGGAATGCTTTTCTTTTAGTCCATGCTTGGGGTAGAAGATGGAAAAGCATTACTTCTCATAAATTTAGCCTGGCCATAGGGCAAACTTGTATACGTGTGTGCATGCTCCTGATTATTTCTCTTAACCCTGTGGGGTTATAAATGATGTAGTTTATCTGTGTGGTGCTGAGACATATCTAACCTCACGTCTTTTGTCTGTCAACACTAGCCTGTGCATACACATTACCATATTTGATCTTCAGAGCACCTATGTGCAAGAAACAGGGCAATAAATAGTATATGAACAAGGAAATTAGAACAGAGGGTTTGCATGCCCTTTTCCTTGACACACAGCCTAGATTCTTCATTGCTATTTTATGGAACTACTGAAGCAGTGTTTTTTTGTTTTGTTTTGGTTTTGTTTTTGTTTTTGTTTTTTTTTTTGGTTTTTTGAGACAGGGTTTCTCTGTGTAGCTCTAGCTGTCCTGGAACTCACTTTGTAGACCAGGCTGGCCTCAAACTCAGAAATCCGCCTGCCTCTGCCTCCCGAGTGCTGGGATTAAAGGCGTGTGCCACCAGGCCCGGCTTGAAGCAGTGTATCTTAGGCAAGAGAATCTACCATAGACTGTATCTCTTCTGCTATACTACCTATTTGAGACATTAATTCCTTTATCTTCACCATTTTTCCACCGCATAATTTCCTTCCCTTTTCTTTCCCATCCCTATGTTACTCTTATTCTGGCTCTCATGCTGATGCCTCCAGGTTTACTTTTTGACTTGAGGAACTGAAATCCTTGAAATGCTGTAAGTGATGAATGAATCATTATTGTGGCATGGGTCTCTAGTTAGGGATAGCTGAAACCATGGTCTGCACATGGCCTTTGAGTTCGGATTGGACCTGGGAGACTTGACTGAAACCTGAGGTCCCATTTTGCAGATGTATGTTCCACAAACCCAGGGACCTAGTCACCCAGGACAGAGCCCAAAGATAGATTCCTCATGCCTTTTTACTCTTTTGATTTATTTGAGACTGAAAAAGGAATGGTGAAAGGAATCAGACTGACACAGTGATGTGAATAGAGGCAGGAACACCCTCCATCCTCAGGCATTTAGGTCACAGCCATTGCAAACATGCTGAGGGACAACGTGTTTAGAGGGTTAAAGTTAGAGACACCAGCACCTTTTCCAGCCTCCAGTTTCTTGGAGAGCTCTTGATCCCACTTCCTGTTTGAGGTAGACAGGATCACAGCATCCAGTGTTATGGCTGCAGGCATAATTCCAACATCTGAGAACACTTTCCTCCCAGATATTTAATTTCCCCTTACAACGTCCTACCGCTGGGGCCCTAAACACACTTCACAACTCTATCTAGCACATCATCTTAGCCTCTTTTGCAAGTCTTTTAATATCCATTGGAAAATAATGCTTCCTTTGATTCTGAGGCAAATCCCTAACACTTCTTCCCTTGTTTCTAATTAGCAATATTTCTGCGGTAATTAAGACGAGAACAGCTCTGTTCTGCAGCATGTATGATTTGGATAGAAAGAAAAAATACAATAGCAGGAAGCGGAACAGAGAATGTCTCTGCTGCCTGACGCTGCTATATTTAAATTGATCTCAACATACTTTTAAAACAACACCCACTCTTGTGCACATACATGCATGCCCGTATACACAGAACACACATGGTTGTTTACACATGCCCTTCACACAAATACATAAACATCTATTACTGTGTGTGCATATTCTTATGCACACACAGAAACAGAATAGTTACCCATTTCTTAGAAAATAGGGTTTGAAATGCACTAATGGAAGTACCACCATCCTGTGGGCTGAACAAATGAATCTTCTGCATCCGCAAGCATCCCACAAATGAACAGTCTCAGTGAGCTGTGTGCTAATGAAACATGGCCGGAGAGCAGCCGGCTCCCTTCTCTTGATGCTAAAATTGGACAAATTTCCTTGCTGGTTAGACACCCAGGGACTTGGCATTTTCAAGACACTTCCCAGGCTTACTATGTATGTTCGCCGTAGGATAGCTTTTGCTCTTGCTTAGCAGGGAGGAGGTCTCTGGGAGCTGCATCGCCAGACAAAAATCTAACACTGAGTGCTGAGTCAAGGGTCAATGGCACTATAGTTTCCATTTGAGCGAGGATGCTCTTGAACTCTATGAGTGCATGAGCCACAAATACATGCTTATGTGAAGCCCTGAGGGGGCAACAGAGGGTCTACTCTATGGCAAACAAAACGGATAACCTCATTGCATCTTGGCTGCCTGGAATCCTATCATATTCTGAGGCTGGTGTTCATTACAGGTTCAAGAAAAGAATTCTTGCTTGTCATTTCAGGCACGTGTGTTTTCCAGTAGATTGACAGGTGTGCATAGGGGTTTATTTGTTTGGAAAGCATTATTATTTCAGGCAATTTGGTGGTTATTTCCCCTGTAACTAGTTACCTTGGAATTGCTCCAGCAGAGTTACTTACCAAGAGCTGGGCTATATCTTCCTTGGTGGTGGAGAATGGAGGTATGACCAGAGAGGCTACTGGCCCTGACAAAGATGGACTGCTCACTACATTGTCCCTCTAGCCCTCATTTCTGGGCTATGTGCTGAGTAAAATGTTTTGCTTGTTGTTAGTTATGTTGTCACTATGAAGATTTAATTGATCATACAGGTTTCTGTGTCTCTCTTAAATTACTGATAAAGCAGGATTGTAACTCTAGAGACATAGGAGACCCAGGCAGGAAGATCATCAGTGAAAAGGCCCTCCTGGGCTACAGAGTGATGTCAATGCTAGCCTGGATAATTTAGTGAGACCATGTATCCAAAACAAAAACAACAATAACAACACCTCAAAACGAAACCATAACAACAACAGCAATGACAAAAAAAACCCACCACCACCACCACCAACAACAACAACAAAAACAAAACAACTGAGAGGAAGGAGAAGGAACCGAAGAGTGGTCAGGATGTAGCTTTGAGAGAAGGATTATCTAATCTATAGTAGGTCACCAGCACCATAGATGGATGGATAGATAGATAGATAGATAGATAGATATATAGATAGATAAATAAAATTATGGGTAAAGAATATAAGCTTCAGTGTAGCTAGACTAAGCCCTTCCAGCAGCAAGAAAGAGAAGAATTCAGTACACTTTCCTTCTCTACATATTAATTATCTTTAGTTAAGCAACTATTATGGAATTTCTGGCATGAATTAAATATAAAGATAGGATCAGAAAATTCAATAAAGCCACAATGGAGAAGGGTCAGTATACAGAGTAATTGAAAATCAAATATGGTGATATTCTTACATGGCACCTGACTTTGGTCACATTTCATCTATGGATACACAGACTAGAACAATCTCATATATGAATCAGTCAAGTTCTTAAAGCTGTCTGAAAGCTGGTGGGTTGCTCCTGTTACTCCTTTAAAAACATATTTTCAATTTGTATGACAAAATGCCATGTAGGTCAGGCACATGTCTGTAAGAACTAACTTGGCAGTTGTGGGAAACATTGGCACTGTGATGCCCCTCTATTCAAGTGCACTGGCTGTTCACATGGCTTATCTGGCCACACTGTCTGACATCTATAACTGGAGTATAGAGTGAGTTTGGCTGAGGATGGAGACACTGACAATATGCCAAAATTAGCTGAGGGCAGGATTATTGAAACATACTTTCAGATGGTTACCTAGAGAAAATACTGTCAAGATCACCGGGTTTTAAATCTATGCTATTCTTCCTACTTCCTGAACTTCTATTTCTCATAGCCTCCACCCCCTCCCCGATTTATTTTTTAACAAAAGTCAGATGCATAAAATCATGAATAATCTCAGGCAACTGCTTATTTCTTTCTTCAATAGAAAGTCAGGACTAAAGCTACGGTTTCTGGACTCCTTAATAACTGCCTCTCCAAATAATTTTTAAAAACTATATTTTTTACTGGCTTTGTAAACCAAAACAGAACCATTCTGCAGGTAGGATTACTGGTCACTAGGATACAATTCTATGTCTTTAGCCTTATATCCTTTATCATGTGTTCTTGGGCTTATTTTTTCCTACTTAAAGAAGGGCCAATGATCTAAAACACCAATATGAACACACTAGTTCAGTGGGCAGGCAGCCCTGGCCCTATCCAGTACAACTATAAATAATTACCATAAAAAATGAATTACATTTGAGTAGACAAATGACTGCTCTACTGCCTGGTACAGAGTTAGATTGATTTTAGCAAATATCTTTTCTTTTTTTCTAAATGTACTTTTTTCTTTAAACACATTATGACAAAACCTCCTTCTCTAGATTCTGTGGGAACAGGATTATTTTTTGTCAAGACTTCCATGGCTAGCCTGTTAGCACATCGAGCAAACAAAACCCATTATCTGTAGAGGCTATGCAGTCAGGCTAGATGCCCCCTGATCCTCACCTTCTCTGAACCCTAACTTGCTGGTTATTTTGTCTGTCAGCCTCCTTAATGCATCTCCTCTTGTTCCTTCGTGGTCCAACTTGTACTTTCGTATGTTCACCAAAGTGTATCTTGCTCTGCCATCTCTTCCGTAGTACACAGGGAAGTAGCTACACTCTTATTTCTTTAGCCCATGGAAGATAGACTGAAAAGTCACCCCCAAATAGGACTTTCCTATCTTTCAAACAAACACATGCTATGCATCTGTGTGTGAAAGGGGCAGTAGAGAATACAGACTCAAGTCTCCCTTTGATACAGCACTTTCTGCTTCAGGACCTTGGACAGCTCATCATTCAGCCTCAACATGACTTCTGATAACTTACTGAGTTAGCAACTATTCTCTATATAGGTCCTGTGTGTGTGTGTGTGTGTGTGTGTGTGTGTGTGTGTGTGTGTGTGTGTGTGTGTGTGTGCATATATACATTTTCATATATATTTTCATATATCTATAATTTTCATATATATGTTTTTCACACATAAAAAAATTTTGCTCTTCCTAAAACCTATTATTCTTCTTTGTAATGGTTTCTTAAACGATGCTATTAGCTTTGTATTATTACAATCTATTTCATAAATATGAGACAATGAAAGCTCAAAGGAGTTAGGGAACTTTCCCAAAAGAATACACATCAGACATAATCCCAACTCTGTCTAACTCAAAGTCACACTGTGAACTACTTGATAAACTGCATCAATCTTGTTAGAAGCCCCCTGCCCCTTACATCAAACCAAATTATTTCTCTTCATATCCATTCATCGGTCCCTTGGGAGCTTTGCAGGAGAGAAATTGAAATCCTCTTCTACAGGAAAGGATTTTAAATGTTTAAAGATTGTTATTACGTACCCTCTGTATCTTATGACTTTTTAAAAGCACCTTCCCCCCAAAAATGTATTATAGAAATTCATGGATAGGCAAAGCAGGGATTTTAGGGTAATGAAGCTATTCTGTGTGATAATAGAATGCTGGGCGCACATCATACTCATACATAGTCTAAACTGCACATCATAAATTGTCTAAAACTGTTCACCATCCAGATGTATAGATATAGGTTCATCAGCAGTAACTACTGTGCCACTATGACTGTGGATATGACTAGTGGGGAGGCTGTTTGTGAGTGGAGGTAAGGAGTATTATGGGAAACCACTGTGTCTTCCACTTAGTTCTTCAGTAATCCCCAAACTCTGTCAATAAGGAAAGTGTATTTATGAAAAGTTATCTTTGTATAAACAAACAAAAGCCTTCTATGACGCATGGGTAGCAGATGAGCAGTGTTTAGATGACTTTTATTCAGTGATAGAAATGTTTTGTAATTAGGTAAAGATGGTGGCTATAATACAATGTGAGCTAGATACTACTGAATGGAACACTTTAAAACAGTTAATTCTATGATATCTGAATGCCAATTAAATATCTATTTAAAACCTTCCCCAAACTAGTGTAATGTATTTTTGTTATTTTAAATGCATGATATTGGTGTACATAATGAATTAAGTCATATACCCAACATACAAGTTTTAAAATTTGGTACTGGAAAGTAGGAAAAATGTCTGAGTGTCTTCCTTATCCTTTCTCTCAGCCGAGAAGCAGCCATCACCCTGGTCTTGATATTTCCCAATCACATCAATTTTTTATTGTTGTATTTAATACATGTGCATCACTGAACAATACATAGCATTCTTGTATGTGGATTTTTTAAAATGTAAATAAATGGCCTTATACCAAAAATATTGCCATCTAACTTCCTTTTTCTACAACAATAATGGTGAGGATCATGAATTTATCCCATTTTCTTCAGTCATTCTTTCTTGTTGATGGACATTTGGGTCATTTTTTCTCATAGCTATGACAATGAATGCTGTTAGGAGCATTCTTTATTCATCTTCTTGTGCATGGCTGTGAGAACTTTCCTAGATTATACACACCTAGGTATCTCTAGCTTCACTAGCTATTGTCCAGGTACTCTCATAATGAGGTTTCAGGACACCCTGCCAATGTGTTAATTCCCTGGAAAAATTGTACCTCTCCAGGACCGTTATGCAGAAAGACAACCAGTAAGCTTCACTTTTTTTCCTGGACAGAGCACTTCCTCCTGGACAGAGCACTTCCTCCTGGACAGAGCACTTCCTCCTGGACAGAGCACTTCCTCCTGGACAGAGCACTTCCTCCTGGACAGAACACTTCCTCCTAGACAGAACACTTCCTCCAATGCTTTTAGTGGCCCTACACACAATTATTTTCTACTGCTGGTCTAATCAAACAATAACACATAAATGTATTTTATGTGAATTGATGATTCTTTTCAAGTATAAGTACAAGGCTCTAATTTTACCTGTATTAAATATCACCTTGTCTGTTTTAACCATTCCTGTAAACTGTAGATGCTTTGAGTTCCAGTCCTACTATCCCACCCGCAAGTTTGAAAAGTCTGCCTTCTGAAACTTCACCTAAATCATT
Source organism: Mus minutoides (assembly GCA_902729485.2). Lineage (NCBI taxonomy): Eukaryota > Metazoa > Chordata > Mammalia > Rodentia > Muridae > Mus > Mus minutoides. The sequence goes on along the minus strand of LR749505.1, from coordinate 2,725,559 downwards.
GATAAAATATGGACGATAAAGCAAAGCATAAGCCCCTCCAACATAGTACAGAATATTCTCACATCATTGACATGACCAACTATCTGGCCATTCCTGGCCAGTTAACCATGATGCTGTCTAATAGTGTTCTGCAGCATCCAATTTTCCACTCCATCCACAAAAGTATCAAGTCACACTTTGTGAAGGAGGTTGCCTTATCTACAGCGCTTGACTGATTTATGTCTAGATATCTGGTCAAAATGGGCTTTTACTGTATGCCCCGTCTTTACTGAACCCATCCTAGCCTATAGTGATCATTTTTCCCCTTTAAAACCCTACAACCAGCTGAAAAATAATTCATTTCACTCATTCTATAACGATCAGTACCAAATTCACTAGGCTGTACAATATACAATCTCCTTTCTTCCCACAAAAAAGAAAAAATTCACAAACAGGGTTTATTACCTCTTGTCTTATGGTTTCTTTCACATAATCATTTCTAATTTATGATTTTTTTTAAAACAAGAATTTGTGTTTCTTTAACAACTCAGCACCAAAATTTTCAGGTTGGGAAATTTTTCACTATTCCAGGTATTCATTTACATTTTGTTTACCCGGCTGGAATATCAAACAACTTTTAAGAACACTGATTCCATTGTTTTCTGCTGAAAGACTCTGATTGTTTGTAAAGAAATGAAAATATTTGAATGATCCTTCCTTTTCATTCCATCTTTAGCCTTGCACCAAAGAGCATGCGTGCCCCTTCCTACTTCTTCTAATTCTGAACATTGAAAGCTTTTGTGTTGTTGCTGGCACTTTCCGCAAAGCCTCTGCTCGTCGGGGCTTCTTCATCCTGGCACTGTCTTATAAGCTGAGGACACTCTTTTCTATCTGTCCTTGGCTTATATGCTTCTCCTTCTATCTTCTGTGCTTGGCTTTGAAATGTGTAAAATCACTGTCATGTTCTCTGGGTGTTTTTTTTCAGGGTACTGTCTCTTTCCCTCTCTACCTCCTCAGAACAATGGGGCCTTGTTTACTTATGAGGGATGAGGAGTTCTCAACAGGCAGACTTTTGGGAAGCCACACAACTGTCACCCATGCCGGGTTCCTCCTCCCATCTTCTGTCCTCTCACACACAGAGAAGAAAAAGACATCACAATTAGAAGAAAATTTGATTCATGGATGTAAGGGGATTTCCAGCCTCCGTAAGCTTTTGGCTCCGTGATTGGTGGGGAGGGTCTTGTGGTTATTCAAAAGGCTCACTGAATTCCATACTCCTTAGCTTAAACCTGAATTAGAACTTGTTCAGAGGACTAAGCTGTAGAAACCACGGAACTGCTGCATTTAGACCTGAAAGTCAATGAAACCTGGGCTGCAAACTGTTGAGGATTTAACTAGGGAAAGAAACCAATTGGAACAATCCATTATTCATTTCTTCCCACATTAAAACAGACTTCTCAATCACGGCTTCCTCTGCATAATGCTACGGTACTGAATTCCTTGTTTGGAGATTTCTAAGGTGTTAGTCCCTTGATGTGTTTCCTGTTTTTCAATGAGTATGATCCATTGGCAAAGATATTAGAATAGAATAACCGAGTTGGGGATTCCTCCCCGAAAAACGAGAAAAATCATGATTTCCTGTCATTGTTAGCAGATGAGTAACAAGAAGGCTAATAACTGACTATCCTCAAATTTCCTGGACAAAGGAGAACAAAGGGCCATATTATATTTTGATGTATCTAATAGTAGTCATATTCCATAGGGCTTTACAATGTGCTAGCTGCTCATCCCTTACAGACTACATAGGTATATTTATTTTCTCAGTTTCTAAATAAAATTTTCTGGTCCATTTTCGTCTCATACTGAGAAAGTGCGATTGAGATTTTATAAACCCAGTGTCTCCCTTGCTTTCTGCCCAAGTCTGTGGTCTCCACTATCATTAAGAAAAGCCCAATTCAGATACATTTACACTCCCAAGCTCCTCATACAGCCAGTGATCCTAAGTGCTCAACAGATTTGTCTTGGACTTGGAGTCTGAGCCTGTGGAGCGAGGCTCGGGTAATTTAAGTGCCTCTTCTAACAGAAGGCAACTGGAATTCAATAGAGATAAATGTAAAATATTGAACTAGGGAGCTGAACCATCATCAGGCCAGGACTCAAATGGAAAGGTTATGGCTGAATGACTAAGCAGAGGAGAACACACAACACACCCAAGGAATTCCTGCAGAAATACAAATCCTGGGTGGACCCTGCAGAGAGCAGGGGCCAGGATGCTACAGTGGCATGCATGGCCCAAGGAAAGCCATTGGAATTCAGCATAAGCAGGCTGCTAGGAGGCCTGTCAGATGTGGACAGGGGATTTGGATGGTTATGAGGAGCTGCCAGCTTTCAGCTGTTGTCATGAGGAGTCAATTTTGCTTTTTTTCTCTGCCAGGCCCCTAACACCAAAAGCAAAACATATAATGATAACCCATGGCATTGGCCTTGTAAGCTAGGAAAAGGACAGAAATAAAACACAACAGAAACTCAGGTTGGTTAATTCAGTCAAATGACTGGCCTCAGTCCATGAAGAGATCAATTTAATCAGCTGCTTGACCAAATGGACATGCCCAACCAGAAGGCATGATCGATCCCCATTGTCTCACACAGAACCAGCCAATCAAGACAGGGTGGTAGGGAGCCAAAGGGTTTCCTGGGAGTCTGCAGCAGCCACAACATGAGTACTGGCCTCAGTGACATCCCACAGGGCTTCGCTTCGCCTTTCCTGACTTTAAGGTGTAACTTCTACTTTCTTTTTTTTTTTTTAAAGATTTATTTTATTTTGTAAGTACACTGTAGCTGTCTTCAGACACTTCAGAAGAGGGAGCCAGATCGGATGGTTGTGAGCCACCATGTGGTTGCTGGGATTTGAACTTATCACCTTCGGAAGAGCATTCCGGTGCTCTTACCCGCTGAGCCATCTCACCAGCCCCCGTAACTTCTACTTTCATAGAACTAATGAAGGGGTATGGAATTGCCTTCTTTGCGACTGACCACACACCACACACCACACACACACACAGAGAGAGAGAGAGAGAGAGAGAGAGAGAGAGAGAGAGAGAGAGAGAAAGAGAGAGAGGGGGGGAGAGAGGGGGCTGGAGGAAGGGAGGGAAAGAGAGAAATGTGGTTAAAACCAACAAAGGGCAAGGGAATGACTTTACAATGTGGTTAAACAAGTGTTTCAGTGGTCAAATTATTTCCTGAGGCCCCCAAATGGACTTGCATTGTGTTCTGGGTAAGATCTTTCAATGCTTAGCAAGCTGGTGCACACACACACTGTAAAGCCAGTTTTTCTATTTATTGCTCCTCAATATCCTACCAAGGGGGACTAAAAGACATACCAGTTATGGGGCTTCAGGATTCCTCTCAAAGCCCCTAGCCCTCAGTGAAGAGACACTATTCATCAATTATAAGAGGACAGCCTTGCAAAGCTCTCTACCACCCACGCTGACAAGCATACTAAGCTCTTTCAGCCCTCACTGAGCTCATTGCTGTGCTCTGGCAGGGAATAACCTGGAGGCTGCAGCTGGGAGAAGGCACTGCTATCTGAATTCATAGGGAAGAAGAACTGTGAGCGCTGGTATTGTCTATGAGAGCTCTCTACTGTCTGTTGTTTTCTAATCAAACAGGTGCCAGGAGCTCTCCCTGACAGTTTGACCAGATAGTAAAGGTTTTCTCCTGCATCCCTGTGTTTTAGTAAGGTGCTCTATCTGCAGTATGTGTCATTCATTTCCAAAGTTCACAAAATGCTGGGGAAGAAGTGGTTTTCTTTGCTTTCTGCTGTCACTTCAGTAGTGGGTATATGCTGCATCCTCTCTCTTTAGACAAGACTCCTAATACGCATTTCTGATCAGTGAATCAGTTGTCAAATTCAACTGCGATTAGCAAAAGTACTGCTGTCACCATTGAAAGCATTCTCAATTAGACCTATAAACATCAACAAGGCAGCATAGCAGTAGCCCAACTCTTTCTTCCACAGCACCTGGTACCTTATGAAATGTGAAAAGGACCAATTTCCTCCCAAGATTTCTGCATCTTTCCTGCTTTCCTGTCCACAACTTTCTTACCTATGGGAGAGGATAACAAGGAAGCAAGTAGAGGAGTTGAGACCCATATGGACATCAGAAGTTCCCGTGTTAGCATTCAGCTGTGATACTTTCTTGGTGCTTGTGGTGGTTCATAATAGGGGAAAAACTTCTCATCAAGAGCTGTAGAAATCTCTCATGATTAATCCACTTAATCAGTAAATTACATAGTTAGTAAATCAAATGGTATCCTGGGGCTCAGAGTACATAGAGAGACTCTTGTCTTGCTTATATATCTGGTGCCCACTTTAGGTATTCTTGACAACAGTTCTCCTGTTTCCACATAGGAATGCTTAGGAATGTAATCTACAAGAGAAGCTTAGGAACAAGCCGTGGTCAAATGTTCATGGGAGGTGGCTTTGGGGCACAGAAGGCTAGATAAAGATTGGGTTTTATTGGAATACTCTCAGCCACTACATTATGATCCCTAGTGACTTTTTACTCTCCTAACTGAGATCATGTAAGGGCAGATGACTTTGATAAGCCATCCTCTATCTCTCTTTCCTCTGCCTGGTTCTCATCCATTCCCTGGCTAGGTGCCGCCCGTGTGTCTGTTTTTCCCCTCAGCTCTCCATCTGCACGTCTGCTCTCTCTTTCTTCTGACACTAACTTTGTCTTCATATTTGGCTTCTATTGATCTCAATCTAGTAGAGACTGGCTGGAAGGCAGGAGAATTCAGTGGACTTCTATAAAACCAGAATTATGACATTTCATCCAAGGCCACAGGCTGAGGGTCCTTTTCTAGTTTGAGAACAATTATTTTCGAGGATTCTGCCATAAGGAGTTCTAGATCTTAAGAAAATCATCAGATTTTTTCTTTTTTCCCTTCTTTTTTTTTTTTATAAGTCAGAACAAACAGGACAGCCTCACCAAGCTGCCATTTTGTTTCTGAGGGTACCATGTATAAAAGAACAGCCTAGATGACGTTCGTTCTTTCTGGAGCTCTCAACTTTCCAGTCCCCTCCTAAGTCCTCCACCCCTGGGGGTGATATTGTTGAGTGGGTAGAGTAAGTCCACAAGTGATTTCAGGCAAACCAGTTAAGAATGAAAACAGCAGACTGACCTTTAAGAGAGTAGAGTATTAATGAAAGGACTTTTGGAAAACAGAGCTGAGTAATAAAGACACCACTGTGAGCACAATACACTACCCCAGAGTCTGTTTCTCACTGGCATCCAACTCCAGGACGTTCTCTCCCAGTAACCAGAGAGCGAGGGAGTGAGGAGAGAGTGAGTATCAGGTATAAAGAACACTCACATATTGCTGCCATAATATTTTTGGAGTGAAGTGTAAGGAAATTTGTCAAACCCCTCAAAACACAGATCGACTTTGACCCAGCGTTTCTGTTTAGGACTCTCAGAAAACGTATCAGATGCCCAGTGAAGTGCTGTTAGAGATGCTGAAAATGAAAGTCACTCAAGTGCTCAATCCTAAGAGCCTGGTTACATACATTTTGGTATATGAGTCAATGAGATAGCATGAAGCTACTACAAAGCGAACTGTTTGTTGACCTGCTCATAATATATTATTCATGAGATATTGTGGGTTGGGGATGGAAGGCAGGAAGGATGTGAATGTAAATTAGACTCACACCTGGCCCTCAAAAGCTTATCTTTTTATAGGAGACAGACAACAGATAGAATCTTGAAAAGGCTTTTAAAGAAGAGAAGACAATTAGACCATGATCAGTTATTTTGTTTTGTTTCCACAAAAATCCTTGTTGTTTTATACAAGTTCCAAATTACTCAGCCTCAAGCAGAGCAGGAAGAGAATAAAGAGGACTACATTAGGTTAGGAACATATCCCTGGATAATCAAGGGTTCATTATGGACTCTTAGTACATCAAAATCCAATTAATTCATTAGCTGTGCACTTGCATTTTCGTTCTTTTCCCCCTGGCTGCCAGCCTTTCCCCTATGATGTAGTTTTATTAGCAACCCCAATATGGGGTGAGCAGGCAAGATAAAAAGAAGATAAAATTCAAATGAATTGATTTTTTTTCTGCTACTTGTTAATAACGATGGAGTGGAGTGGTGGTGAAGGCCTGGAGTCGTGTGTGTGTGTGTGTGTGTGTGTGTGTGTGTGTGTGTGTGTGTTTTCTAGAACTCTGGGCGAACAGGAGAATACATCTAACATATGACCAGCCTAACAATGACAGCCACTGCATAAATATCCAATGACTCAACCTACCTCTACCCTAGGAGGCACAGCCTCCGGGTCATCTGATCCCTTCCCTAGATTTCCTGGAATTTCCGGTCCCTAAGGATTCAGGCAGAAAGAGGTTGTTATGGTTTAAGTGTGGTCTGAGTATGTTCCTTATAAGTCAGTGTGGTGAAGTGTGAGCTCCAGTTGAGCAGTGCTAGGTTCTTTTGGGTGGTAGGAGCCAGGAGGTGTAGTTGGATGGTGGGCCTCAGGATAGCTTTGTGCAGGTGTTGAGCCAGTCTGCTCCTGAATTCCTACCATCTGTGCCATCATATGATCTCTCCTACATGTGGCTTTTTTTTTTTTTTTTTTTTGGTTTTTCGAGACAGGGTTTCTCTGTACAGCCCTGGCTGTCCTGGAACTCACTTTGTAGACCAGGCTGGCCTCGAACTCAGAAATCCGCCTGCCTCTGCCTCCCGAGTGCTGGGATTAAAGGCGTGCGCCACCACACCCAGCTTTTCTTTTCTGTCTCTCTGGCATGCTGTGACGTAGTTAACAGAGCCCTTCAAAGAGCCAAATCTGATAAGGTCAGCTCAATCTTTGATTCTAGCCAGCTTCCAGAATAGTATAGACACCTTTGATAAGTAGTAATCCCTCAGATATTTTATTATAACAACAAAAAATGAACCATTATAAGGATTCACCTCTTCTTACTTTCTACTCCCAAGGTCTCTCAGAAACAAGGGTTCACAGGAGTGGTCTGAGTTAGGCAGCAGGTGAATGGGGAGTGGTAGTGTTTCCAGAGCCCACCCTCAGCCAACAGCACAGCTGTGGCTCACGCCTTTCCTCCGGCATCTCTTTACTCTCCTGAATATCATGTATCTACATGTATTTGTTCTCAAGGAGAAATCAGCTCTGATAACCTTGGTCCCCAAACTGTTATTTTTCAAAGTATTCTTCCGGGGCTACAAAGAGAAAGCATCGAATCCTGATTTCAGCTACTGCCCTGCTGAAATGCAGCGTCTGTTTGCCATCAGTCCCAACGGTCTTATATTCTTTTCTACAAAAACCATTGCTTAAGTTTTTATTTTCTGTCCTGTTCCCCATAGCTAAACTCACATTGTTTTTACAATCTCTCAAGATCCTTAAGATGCCTGCAGACATTAGCCTCTTATTACTCTTCACGGTCAAGCAATAGTATGAACAATTCAAGATCTCAGAGCTCTTGGAATCATCTGTGTATGTAATTATGTTTAATTATGTTTGGAACAATATTTAAATGTAAATTCCCTTTAAAAGAGAGGGGGGAGAGACTTGAACGTGTGGACTACAAATTGTGCTGGTTAATTTTTGCTTGTCAGTTTGACTAGATTCATAAATGCCTAGGCTAGTTAGTAATGAGGCACACCTGAGGGAAGCCTGTGAGTGTCCTTCCAGAGAGGATTAACTGAGTGGGACAGACTTGCTTGAGTGTGGGCAGATCCTTGCCTATATGTCCAGACTGAATAAAAGAGGGGAAAGGGCTTTCAAAAAAAGCCAATCAAATTCTGACATTTTTCTTTCTCTTATTCCAGATCCGCAGAGGTAGGATGAAGGAAGCAGTTTCACATTTCCGTTGCCAAGGAGCCACCTGGCATCATGCCTTCCCTACCAGGATGGCCTGGATTCCCTCAAACTTGGAGCCAAAGCACATTTTTTTCTCCTTTCAAGAGGGTGTCCAACATCACACATTTCCACTAAGCCATCTACCAGTGTATAACCAGTAGTGATGACGTTGCAGATGGGTGTGCTAGAATGTTGACAAAGAGGTCTTCCCTGGATATAAACAGTCTGTAGAGGTTCTTCTCTCACAGAGAACTGAGGCCCTTCAAGGATTCCCCATCACTGACTTACAGGAGAGTGTAGAGCCACTTTGCTGAGAAACTGGGCCATGTGGCCAGTTTGAGAAAACCTCAGAGGCACAGTAAGAAGCCAACATTGGCTGAAACATCCATTGAATTAATGTGGCCTCTTAAGGACAACTAGAGATGAGACTTGGATAAATTAGGTATTCTCATGTTGGGGGCTGAAAACAAGACTCAGTGCTTAAGAGCACCAGCTGCTCTTCCACTGACTCTGGATTCAATTCCTAGAATCCACATGACAGCTCACAACCATTTGTAACTCCAGCGCCAGGGCATACAGTGCCCTCTTCTGGCCTTCTGTAGCACCAGGCACATGTGGGGTGTATAGACATATAGGCAGACAAAACACCTATATACATAAAATAATAACTAAAATAATTAAAGAGCTTTTATGTCTAGGGAGTGAAAGATGGTCCAATGAAAGAGGAGGAGAGAGAGGGAATCAAGGCTCTCACATCTGAGCCCTTGTGTGGTGCAGAGAAGCCTCTGCCTTTCCTGGGATTCAGCAACCTCAACTATATAATTATAACAAGACTGGGGATTCCTAAGGCCCTTCACAGTTGATCACTCTCGAAATCTCGGATGCTTCTTGTAAGTGAAGAGGCATTTATAGTCTCTCTGGCTTTGTTACACTCTCACGATTCCTATAGTGTACAAACAGAAAGTCATGGGAATGAGTAACTCAAGAAAATAATGATTAAGATGTGATTTGGCCATTTCTTATTTCAATTATTCCTGTCACCCATATGACTCACAAACAGAGGTTTATATAACTTAGTACACATATTTACAATAACGTAAGCTTGCTTGCCAAAACCAAAAACCAACCAACCAACCAACCAACCAACCAACCATAAAACCTTCTCAGGTTTCTTGCATGCCTTTACTGGAAGTGAAGCAGTACCTACAGTTCCCATACCTTCTCATGGCCAGGATCCTGGGATCTCAGAGCAAAGTGTCCCCTCCAGTGCAGCTGTGGACAGACATCTCCACAGGGACTGCTTGGCAGGCTCCTCTTCATGTACTATTGCCCCCATTTAGTAAATATTTATTTAGCTGTCTGAAATATGATGGTGATGAATCACAGCAGTTTTCTCTTTAAACAAACTAGCCTGACCTCTGGGCTTTCCTTTCCTTGCTAATAGCTAGATCCTACCTGTTTCGTGTAATTGTTTAAAGAGCTTTGGGTCCACGGAACAGGCTTGGTGAGCATGCTCAACAATCAATAGCTTCTCTTAATAGCTTTATCCCTCCCTACAGAGACAATCCTTCCCACTTCAAGCATTTACATTTAGGTTTGAGATGCTCTCTCTCTCGCTCTCTCTCTCTCTCTCTCTCTCTCTCTCTCTCTCTCTTTCTCTCTCCATCCATCCATCAGTCTCAGTCTCAGTGGTATCCTTTCTCTCTGCCTGTTTGTGACATTGAAAGTGCTCTCGCTTCCCATTACCCTTCAGCTTTCAGGACACTAAGTAAGCATCTGGAGCTGGTTTTCTGTCTACCTAGCCCTCTAACTTCCATCCAGGCCTGGATCAGTTGTTGGAAGCCTGGTGAGTCACTATGGGTCCTTTGACAAATCCTACTGTGCTTCACAAAGCAGAGAGCAGCACTGGGCACTGGAGTTCACAGAAACACTCTTCTTAGTGACTTGAGAGTCGGGAAGGAAGCAAAGGGGTTTTTTTTTTGTTTGTTTGTTTGTTTGTTTGTTTTGGTTTGTTTGTTTGTTTGGTTGGGGGTTTTTTTGCCATGGAAGAAGAATAATTTCATTTTATTCTGCAGAACTCACTGAGAAGAAGGGGTGTGCCTTTGTTTTCATTCTGAGGTTTCAGCAAACGTTCCCTGTAATGCCTTCCTCAACTTTGCTCAGACCATTCCACTAGATTCTGTCTTTTGTTTTGTATTTTCTTTCTTTCTCCTTATTGTGGTATAAGATTTCCCCTTAGTTTTTTTTTTCTACTTCCTGACCATAGACTGACTGCTAAGAAAAAAAATCTCTCCTTTTCTAGCCAGAAAGGATAGGAAACATAGTAATAAACTGTGGGATAGGAGAAGGCTGATCAAGCTCACCACCACTTAAACTCTCTTCGGATGAAAGCAAACAGCATTCACAAGGCCAGCTCTGTGTGGACATTTCTTTTGCTCTCTTACTTAATTAGAAGCAAAGTGTGTTGAACACGTGAGATGAAGGTTTCTGTAGACATGTTGGCAAGAGTTCCTCCCAACTAAGTCTCTTTCTTACCCATGTTCCAGCCCATCCAGCAGATGGATGTCCCAAGCACAGACTCTGTCCACGAAGGAGCTAAAGAATCAATTCCTAGATATTCACTATGGCCCACTGCTGTGCCTAGCTGACAGCAGACAAGCTGTCTGACCTAATCTTTGCTTTCAAGAAACCTGCACTGTGATTATAGAAACAAGATAGAGACAGATGGTAACCCAGAAAACTAATAGAAAGTTATATGTCACTTGGTGGAAAATTCGTGGCTTGTGCAGTTTTGTTTTGACCAGAACTCTTAGAATTGTCAGCAAAAGATAAAATGCTTGCGAGTGATATCTGTATGTCATCGCAATCAATGGTATACCACAACAGAACTCCATTTATTCATTCATCCAACAAGTACTTATCAAGCATTTACTCCAAGGATATTTTGCCCTTACAATGATTTTTACAGTTTGTAAAACACTTCTACAAACACTGACTATTTGATTCTTATTGAGTAGGAAGTTCAGCCATAGATGAATCAGAGGCTCCAAAAGATTAGGTGATGTTCCTGCTTTGGGCTTACCAACAATGTCCAGGTCAGAAGGCTACAACTTCTGTTAGTCATTCCTATGCCCACCACACTTAGCAGAGGCAATGTGTACAACTTGGAGTCACTGTGTTGAGCCTGTGGCATTCGTTATGACTCTGGCCTTATGCATGTTACAAATCCCCATCTTACATAGTTACAGATACAAAGGGAAATTTGTATCTGTACCCAGATTTTCACACTTACTTTCATACCCCCATAAACTCTGCTCTTTTTTTTTCATTTGTCATCCACTTGTGTGTAGAAGAACAAACTCCTGCCTTATGATCTTTGTGAGCATCTCCAGAGGGCCAGGATGAACTTTACAAACTTACCCCAATTCCAGACCGAGAGTTGTGGACATTTGCACTACCTTCCTATTCTTGTCGTGACTTAAAATCCTGATTAAAATTGTGATTGAGGGCAAGAGAGGTAAGTGTAAAGGCAGGGCTGGGGTTTGTAGGGGGAAGGAGTAGCTTCTTCAGGAGAAGAGGAGAGATGTGTAGAGTCCTGTAGGGAAGGATTTTATTACTTTGCACCATTGCCTACCACACTCTAAAGAATTGGAATACTGATTCTGATTCTAAAAGTATCTGTCCCCCATAGGCTATGTATTTGAACACTTTGAATACTTGGTCCCCAGCTGGCGATACTGTTAAGTGAGATTGTGAAATCTCTGGAAGGGGGAGACTAGTTACAAGAAGTGTCTCACGAGGAGACAGTCCTTGAGGTCTATAGCTCAGCTCCACTTCCAAACATCTCTATGCTTTCTGTTCTGCCAAGATATGAGGAGGTTAAAATTCTAGCTGCATATTCCCACATCGTGGTATTAACAACGAATATGCTTTCCCTACCACAATGTCGTGTATCCCCTTAACACATGAGCTAAAACAAATCCTTCTTCCTTTCATTTACTCTGATCTGGTATTTGTCTGCTAAAAGTAACCAATACAGAAAATTGATACCAAGCCAGGGAGGGGAGGTTTATTATGATAAACATGATCACATGGTTTATAGGTCTTTGAAACTTGTTTGTTGCTAGAAGAAATAGGGAGTGCCATAAGCAGAGCTGCCTGGGCCATTCTAGTAAGGATTCAGAGGATAAGGATGCTGATAGAAATATGGACAATGAAGGCTGAGGCCATAAGCTTTCCTATGAGAACAAGATCTCCATCAGGAATTGGACTAGCTAAAATGGCTACATAAAATACATTTTGATATTTTTCTGGTACTGTTAGGAAGGTATTCCAAAGAATATCTGCCCTTGATGTAACTCCAATCTGTCAATCATAATAAATATCATCATTTATAGATGACTTTGCATTTATTTTCAAGTGTAAAAATATATTTATTATAGAAAACTTAAAAAGCACAGAAAATAATAAATTAGAAAATACATATATGTGCTTATAGACTATATGATACATGAAATATGTATATGTGTATCTCAGTATTTGCAGTTAATTATTTTATTGCTTTTGCGTATTCTCTTTCAGCATGTTTGTTTTACATCTACCTTTATATTACGTTATATTATGTTATTATGTAAATTCTTATGCACTCTAGAATACATACATCTATAGCTATATCTATATATCCCCACTCTACTTCCATATGATCTCAATCCAAATAATTTTGCCTTACTTAACCTCACTCTCAATGATTTATAGTTTCCCAAGTGACCTTTTCTTTTGCCCAGGGAAACATACCTTAAGATAAGAAATCTTAATTTTAATAGCTTAAGTTTAACTGTTGACTGTAAAAAATACTCCAAATTCCTCCTGGAGCCAAATGCATTTGTATATCATTTTGGATGTTCTTGTTCATAACATTCAGTGGTCTTAATTGACCCTTTGGGTAACAGGCTTAAGCAGAGCTTGGCTGTAGTTTCACACTCTCTATAATTGCAGACAGTAGGCACTTCCAACTCCTGGTGGTTTTCCACTCACTTCCTCCATGACTTTACACAAGGGGTAGGAAGTATGTGTCCACTGGAATCTGCCCTCTTGTTTGTGCCAGGAAAAAACTCTGCCCTCACCAAGGTCAGAGCCCACCTTACCTTCAGCATCCTATCATTTTGACGGCTAGGCATGGAGAGGCCACTGAGACAGCCATGTTGGAGAGCTCACTAGAGGTAGATAATAGAGATCCTTGCTGCTGTTTCCTGGAGGGAGAAGGCCTCTCCAAGCAAAGTAAGATGGAAAGAAGGAAATGGAGAATGGCTTGTCACACCCACCCACCCTGACAGCACGACAGGTAAGTTAGCAAATGGTACACTATAAGGAATTGCAAGCTATTTTCTGCAAAGTGGGCAAAGACTCGGGGATTAACGGCTGTACAGTGTGATAGATGTTGCTAAAGAAAGCCATAAATTACCAGCCATAAACCTGGCAAAGCTTATCCGATTGCATGATTCAGTCGGAGGCCCTGGCAAATTCCCAGAGCTGGCTAGGGGCTGTGGAGTAAGGGCAGGGTTGGATGCAGGGGCTGGCAGTGCATATCTCTGGCCCGAGGGCACAGATGATGAACTTGGCAGACATCCAGCTTTGGAGGCAACAATGCTACTGGGCAGGATTTTTCTTCTCTGAAGTGCAGTCCTCAGTTAGAATTGCTAGGAAAGCCCAACTCAGCCATGGACATAACCTGGCAGACGGCAGTTTTTTTTCTCTCTTCTGTAGCTGTGGGGCATCTGGCCAAAGGGACCTTCCCTAGACATGAGTCTCAAGAGTGAAATTCTGTTTTCAGAGATGACAAATTCAGTCCAATATATTGAAGTGTGATCAAGGGAAAACAGAAACAAACAAAACCAAACCTCAAAGCAGACTCCTGGCTGTTAATGCCCATTAATACCCAGGCCCTAGGCCTGTCCTCATATTCTCCATACCTTCCCCTTTCTCCCCAACTCTTCCTGTCTGCATTTCTTATCTGCTTCTATGGTTTGTAGGAAAAGGTTGAGATAATAAAAGTAGAGAAATAAGAAAAGAGAGGTAAAAGAGAGCCAAACAGAAAGACGAGTAAAGATGGATCACAGGGGGACAGAAGAGGAACCACAAATTTCCCAGACTCTTCCCCCACCCTAGTCCCATGACCAGATATTATATCTGGTTAACTAGCAGTGGGAGATAGGCACCCACTAAGTCCAGAACTGCCTCCTGTTTTCCTATATTCCATTTTTTCCTACACACACACACACAGCTTCTATACACATACTTTTCAGAGTGTCTGTGTACTATCAGTAAATAGGTTTCATAGATGATGGAAGCCTCTTTGCTTCTCCTACGGTGTTGAAAGGATATGCCCAAGTACTATTAACCATGTATCTATGCAGAGCAGTAAAGACAAGCTGGCTTCCTGCACAGATGATACTCTGTACAACAGAGAAACAGATGAGAGCTAACCAAACACATGAGGTGAACTCCATGTGAGAACGAAGGCTCAGAGGTAGACTGAAAACCTGCATGGGTATAAATTAGATATCTATTTATCATGTGTCAAGTAGTGATACAATAGCAGAAAACATGGATGTAGCAATTTACCATGTGTTAATAATGAATTAATTTAGTAATAAAGCCCTTTGGAGAGGCTATTGGTGATACTAAGTATTTTGAGTTTTCTGCCTCTGGGAAAACATGGGAGAACTATACTTTCTGGCCAATTGCTGCTTGGTGGAGTCATGTGACTTTGACTGGAGGTGATCTTTGCCATTTTCAGGACACAACCAATGTGAGACCTTCCCAAGTGATTCAAGTTGGGTCTGTAACTGATTAAAATAAGCAGAGGCGACTGGTTTGTGCAATGAATATGCATTGTGACAAAGAAAAAAAATTTATTATTTTAAGCCATGAAAGTTTGATGACATTTTTGTTATTAAATAGCTTAGCTTCTCCTGACAGCCTTTTAAAGAATCTGTGCTGTAGAAGGTTTTGTCTCATAGAAGGTAGAATTTCTACTCTGGGTGGATATGAACACATTGGGTATTGATCTCTTCCTTGAATCTGTCACAGCTTGGCTGAAGAAATAAGTAATATACATCAGGAAGACGCAAACCATCATTTTAAGTATACAGCTTCTCGATAAACATGTTGGTTGTGTGTAGAAGTGTATCAGTCAAGAGAGGTGGACCAGGGGTTAAAGATGAACAAAGCTCAAAGGGAGGAGTGCCAAAGGCTGGGTGGTAAGGAAAGACTGGAGGCTTCGGAGTTGGGCTGAGCCTGAGTGAGTTTATTTCTATATAGAATGTTGTTGGTGGGAGACAGACTGAGCCACAAAGCAAGGTGAACAGTGCCCAATGTACTTAGTGGGGAAGTCCACATAAATAGTGACCTTCTCTGAAGCATCAGGAAGGCTGAGTAGGCAGGGCTACTATGCCAAGAAGAGCCTGTAGACTCTGGCCATTTACAAAGAAGCTGGCAGAGAGGAAGGGTGGGATAAAGCAGGTGAGTTAGGCATGCCTGCTGCAGGCTGCTACGGAAGCTCACTTGGGGAACTCTGTCTCCAGCGGCAGCCGTTTCTCCCCTCATTCCCTGCAGAAGGTAATAACCTGTCACCAGAGCAAATAAAGTCTGATTTACATGAAATTTAATGCTAAGCATTTTCCTTTATTCCCTTGTGTGGCTCTGTGGCAGGATGGCAGTACCAGCACAGCCTGGCCTGCTGTGTGCTGTGGCTGGATTTCACTGGATAGGAGTTTAACAAGAAATTACTTCTGTGTGGCGGGCTCCATTAGTCTGGGTAGGGAGCCTCCATCAGCTAGGCAATATGCAACCTGCTTCATTTGAAAGAGGTACAAAGTCAGATGGTGAGGGTTTGGAAAGCTGGGAGGAGAGGGGAGTGTATAGTGAGAAATGCCCTCAGCTTCAGGGTTCTGGCCCTTGCCACCCAGCCTCATGGTGACTGTTGTCTGGGCCTCAGAAAGCAGCATCTGCATTCTTATGGTTACTTCTGTCAGTGTGTCACACACAACTGGACGTGTTCTCTGAGGACCAACCATGGCAGTGCCAAACACAGAGGCTACAAAGACACAATGGAGGCAGAATGTATCCTTCCCAAAGTCAGCTCCTCACACAAAACAACTTCTCTCCTCCTCCCCCTTCCTCCTCCCTTCCTCCCCCTCATCCTCCTCCTTCCCCTCCTCCCCCTCCTCCTCCTCCTCCTTCCTTTCCTCCCCATCCTCCCCCTCCTCCTCTTCCTCTATCAACATTCCCAGTTCATCACCCCAAGCTAGGAAATATTTCATCAGCATCCTTGCACCTTGTTAAAGTCCATTCATTTAGAATGTCTGCATTTCTCTTCTGTATTTTAACAGACCCAGCATAAATGCCACCATCTTCCATGAGCCTTCCTCATCTCTCATACCAGGATAAGACCCCTCCCCCACCCTCTTCCATGCTCCCAGTCAATGCTGATGTCACCTAGGATGCATTCCTAACTCTTCACTGCCTTGCTCTATGTAAGTGACTGAGCTTTCTACCTCTGGACTACACAAAACCCTTAAGGCTTAGCCTAAAACTGTAGTGATTAGGAAAGAAAGCAACCCCCCCCCCAGCTTCAATTTATTCCTGTATGCTATATGGATTATGCATACAGGGGGTTTCAATTTATTCCTGTATGCTATGTGGATTATGATTAGGGGGCTTCAGTTGCTGTAATCTGTTAGGGAAGAAAGTCCATGCTCAGAGTTAAACATGGATTCTATACAGCAGGTGGGCCATGGAGGAGGGGCATGCACACTGGCAAGGGAGGTCATATCCAACTCTTCCTGATAGGGGAAAACTCAGAAGGCTGCCTTCAGAGAACTCACTAGCTTCCCCCATATCATGCTAGCTTTCCTTTCTATTGATTTTCTCTGTCCTTCTGATCCCTGTTTAGCTCACCAATCTTGTTTGCTTGCTTGCTTGATTAATTGATTGATTGATTGATTGATTGATTGACTTCTAATTGGCTTGATCCACTCACTTCCATCTCATCCCATTTCCTCTCTGGAATCTCTTGGCTAACTAACACATGGAAAGAGTGTTTTGTCTTAGTTTCTTGCCCTGGTGCTGAGAGGAAATCCCCCGACAAAAACAACACAGGAGAGAAAAGGCTCACAGGTGAGAGATACAGCCGTCATGATGAGAGGTAGCCAAGGCTCCAGGAGCTTCAAGAAGCTAGTCATATCAAATCTGCAATCAGGAACACAGAGCAGCGAATGCATACTGCTTGCTTTCTCTATTTCCTGCAGGCCTGGATCCCTTCTCAGTAAATACTCCTGACCATAATAAAACTGGGTATTTCCACATCACTTAACACAAACAAGATAACACACACACACACACACACACACACACACACACACACACACCTGTATATCCAGTGGCCCACCTCCCAGATGAGTCTAGATTCTGTCAAGTTAGCAATTAACAGGAATCATCACTGGGGGGGCTAATCAACGATCTCTCCATGGTTTATTCCAGGCCATGGAATCTTGGGGTGGCATCCTTTGGCATTTACTAGGTGTCTTTTATTACCATATGAAAGCTTGGTCAACATGGTTGTATGGGATGTCAACTGCTACGGAACTGGGGATGGGAGCTTGGGACAGTGTGGCTGGCACAGAGGCTGGTAGCCATGATCTAGGCCTTTCCCCTGCAGAAAGCCACACTGCCTCCATGACACATTCATGTTAGGATCTCACGGTTTCAGTATCTGTGGTACTGACATTTCCACACATCAGCTTTTCCTGTCCCGTATTTGATTATCAGCTGCAGCAGAGCTGCACCAGGAGGGAAATGAGCTGCCCCAGATGCTGTATTCCCAAGTCTATTAGGGATGAGTCTTACTTTTTTTTTTTCTACAGGCAAAGATTATCAATGCCATTGCTCATGCAGATAACTAGGAGTGGGCTGTCAATAGTGCACTGATTAACTGTGTGACCTTCAGCCAGTCACTTCACCTCCCTGAGCCTCCACCCCTGCAGCCCACAGGAAATGAAGACCCAGCTCGGGGGTCTTGTATGAACAGGAAACCCAGTGCATCGAAGCTCCTGCTATTCGGATTAAATGGACTCAGACCTCCTGTCTATAGCAGCGGGTGTCTAGCTGAGCAGGTCTTGCCCAAGGGAGTTGAACAGGGGTCACTGGTCAAATGCAGGAAATAGGGGGTAAGCATAAAGCAGGAAGGCTCCAAGTAAATCCAAGTATAAGCTAAGGACAGAGATGGAGGGGGGAGGGCAGTTTAGCTGTATGGATAACTAGATAATTACAAGATGAAAGGGCTGATAGAGAAGGTAAACAAGATTGATAAAGGAGATTTAAAAGGAAAGGGAAGCCAGCCACTGCAAGGAATATAAATAGACCACAGTAGCAACAGGATAGATGCTGTGGATGGAAAAGGCCCATAAAACAGAATAGACAGAAAATATAAACAGTGCAAATAGCCCAATGGAAAGAAGGTGAAAATGACAGGGGCAGAAAGATAGGCACATTACCCAGATAGATGCTCTGACCAGCAGGGAGGAAGGAGATGAATGCATCACAGCTGGACCACCGATGAGTGAAAGGGAGGCTCCAGGATTAGCCATGCCTCCTACCACCTCTGGCTCTGGACCCCAAAGGGGACCAGGATGTGGCTTAGTGAGGAGATCCCAAAGCCAAGCTAGAATGAGAACACATGGAAATCTGGTCTGAACTTTGCCACTTTTTTTTCTGCACTTGTCACGGAGAGGCATTTGAATGAGAGCCAGCCCAGAGATGCCAGCCCCTTTGGCTGGCACAGAGGGAGAACAGCTTCTGCAGTCCCTGATGCTGGAGCCAGGGGTACAGTGGTCGACAGCCTGAGTGGAGTTGTATTCTTTCTGGGCAGAAAATTCTCTTCTCTCCTGCCAAGAACTGAAGCTATCACCCCAGTCCCTTGTCTACAGTAGTGCCACCAAGTGTTAAGAAGTGCCTCTCATTATGGAAGTGTTTGGAGAAAGAAAAGGGGGGAGAAATGTAGTTATATTAGAATCTCAAAAATTAAATTTAAAATGTGCCTCTCCACTACCACTCAGTGTTTTATCCAGATAATTGTCTCAAGTGAGGAATATAACTATCATTTATGTTAACTTGTTATAAACATTTGTTTATTCTGGGCCAGAAGATAAAAGGAGTCACCTTGTTTCCTGTTTCTCCTCCCTCCTTCCTCCTCCCCTCCCCCTCTCTGTCCCTCCTTTCCTCCCTCTCTCCCTCCCTCCTCCTTACTTTCTTGCAATTAAGATTCAATAATTGTGTCGCTAAAATACAACTCAAGGCATTTTATAAGGACTGGGGAGTGCTATAGGCAGTGGGGATGAGAAAGAGTCAAGGGAAGGAGACAAAGTCTGCAGGGAGCTGGTGAGTGGGTGAGTTTCTTAGGTGGATAAGGAATGCNCTCCTCCTCCTCCTCCTCTATCAACATTCCCAGTTCATCACCCCAAGCTAGGAAATATTTCATGAGCATCCTTGTACCTTGTTAAAGTCCATTCATTTAGAATGTCTGCATTTCTCTTCTGTTATTTAACAGACCCAGCATAAATGCCACCATCTTCCAGGAGCCTTCCTCATCTCTCATACCAGGATAAGACCCCTCCCCCACCTTCTTCCCAGTCAATGCTGATGTCACCTAACTCTTCACTGCCTTGCTCTATGTAAGTGACTGAGCTTTCTACCTCTGGACTACACAAAATCCTTAAGGCTTAGCCTAAAACTATAATGATTAGGGAAGAAAGCAAGCACTCCCCCCAGCTTCAATTTATTCCTGTATGCTATATGGATTATGCATACAGGGGGTTTCAATTTATTCCTGTATGCTATGTGGATTATGATTAGGGGGCTTCGGTTGCTATAATCTGTTAGGGAAGAAAGTCCATGCTCAGAGTTAAACATGGATTCTATACAGCAGGTGGGCCATGGGGAAGGGGCATGCACACTGGCAAGGAAGGTCATATCCAACTCTTCCTGATAGGGGAAAACTCAGAAGGCTGCCTTCAGAGAACTCACTAGCTTCCCCCATATCATGCTAGCTTTCCTTTCTACTATTGATTTTCTCTGTCCTTCTGATCCCTGTTTAGCTCACCAATCTTGTTTGCTTGCTTGCTTGCTTGATTAATTGATTGATTGATTGATTGATTGACTTCTAATTGGCTTGATCCACTCACTTCCATCTCATCCCATTTCCTCTCTGGAATCTCTTGGCTAACTAACACACGGAAAGAGTGTTTTGTCTTAGTTTCTTGCCCTGGTGCTGAGATGAAATCGCCCGACAAAAACAACACAGGAGAGAAAAGGCTCACAGGTGAGAGATACAGCCGTCATGATGAGAGGTAGCCAAGGCTCCAGGAGCTTCAAGAAGCTAGTCATATCAAATCTGCAATCAGGAACACAGAGCAGCGAATGCACACTGCTTGCTTTCTCTATTTCCTGCAGGCCTGGATCCCTTCTCAGTAAATACTCCTGACCATAATAAAACTGGGTATTTCCACATCACTTAACACAAACAAGATAACACACACACACACACACACACACACACACACACACACACACACCTGTATGTCCAGTGGCCCACCTCCCAGATGAGTCTAGATTCTGTCAAGTTAGCAATTAACAGGAATCATCACTGGGGTCTAATCAACGATCTCTCCATGGTTTATTCCAGGCCATGGAATCTTGGGGTGGCATCCTTTGGCATTTACTAGGTGTCTTTTATTACCATATGAAAGCTTGGTCAACATGGTTGTATGGGATGTCAACTGCTACGGAACTGGGGATGGGAGCTTGGGACAGTATGGCTGGCACAGAGGCTGGTAGCCATGATCTAGGCCTTTCCCCTGCAGAAAGCCACACTGCCTCCATGACACATTCATGTTAGGATCTCACGGTTTCAGTATCTGTGGTACTGACATTTCCACACATCAGCTTTTCCTGTCCCGTATTTGATTATCAGCCGCAGCAGAGCTGCACCAGGAGGGAAATGAGCTGCCCCAGATGCTGTATTCCCAAGTCTATTAGGGATGAGTCTTACTTTTTTTTTTTTTTCTACAGGCAAAGATTATCAATGCCATTGCTCATGCAGATAACTAGGAGTGGGCTGTCAATAGTGCACTGATTAACTGTGTGACCTTCAGCCAGTCACTTCACCTCCCTGAGCCTCCACCCCTGCAGCCCACAGGAAATGAAGACCCAGCTCGGGGGTCTTGTATGAACAGGAAACCCAGTGCATCGAAGCTCCTGCTATTCGGATTAAATGGACTCAGACCTCCTGTCTATAGCAGCGGGTGTCTAGCTGAGCAGGTCTTGCCCAAGGGAGTTGAACAGGGGTCACTGGTCAAATGCAGGAAATAGGGGGTAAGCATAAAGCAGGAAGGCTCCAAGTAGATCCAAGTATAAGCTAAGGACAGAGATGGAGGGGGGAGGGCAGTTTAGCTGTATGGATAACTAGATAATTACAAGATGAAAGGGCTGATAGAGAAGGTAAACAAGATTGATAAAGGAGATTTAAAAGGAAAGGGAAGCCAGCCACTGCAAGGAATATAAATAGACCACAGTAGCAACAGGATAGATGCTGTGGATGGAAAAGGCCCATAAAACAGAATAGACAGAAAATATAAACAGTGCAAATAGCCCAATGGAAAGAAGGTGAAAATGACAGGGGCAGAAAGATAGGCACATTACCCAGATAGATGCTCTGACCAGCAGGGAGGAAGGAGATGAATGCATCACAGCTGGACCACCTATGAGTGAAAGGGAGGCTCCAGGATTAGCCATGCCTCCTACCACCTCTGGCTCTGGACCCCAAAGGGGACCAGGATGTGCTTAGTGAGGAGACCCCAAAGCCAAGCTAGAATGAGAACACATGGAAATCTGGTCTGAACTTTGCCACTTTTTTTCTGCACTTGTCACGGAGAGGCATTTGAATGAAAGCCAGTCCAGAGATGCCAGCCCCTGTGGCTGGCACAGAGGGAGAACAGCTTCTGCAGTCTCTGATGCTGGAGCCAGGGGTACAGTGGTCGACAGCCTGAGTGGAGTTGTATTCTTTCTGGGCAGAAAATTCTCTTCTCTCCTGCCAAGAACTGAAGCTATCACCCCAGTCCCTTGTCTACAGTAGTGCCACCAAGTGTTAAGAAGTGCCTCTCATTATGGAAGTGTTTGGAGAAAGAAAAGGGGGGAGAAATGTAGTTATATTAGAATCTCAAAAATTAAATTTAAAATGTGCCTCTCCACTACCACTCAGTGTTTTATCCAGATAATTGTCTCAAGTGAGGAATATAACTATCATTTATGTTAACTTGTTATAAACATTTGTTTATTCTGGGCCAGAAGATAAAAGGAGTCACCTTGTTTCCTGTTTCACCTCCCTCCTTCCTCCTCCCCTCCCCCTCTCTGTCCCTCTTTTCCTCCCTCTCTCCCTCCCTCCTCCTTACTTTCTTGCAATTAAGATTCAATAATTGTGTCGCTAAAATACAACTCAAGGCATTTTATAAGGACTGGGGAGTGCTATAGGCAGTGGGGATGAGAAAGAGTCAAGGGAAGGAGACAAAGTCTGCAGGGAGCTGGTGAGTGGGTGAGTTTCTTAGGTGGATAAGGAATGCAGTCTAGGCAAAAGGGAAGGCTTGACCAAGAACACAATGCATTTAGGGAACCACACGTTTTGAAAGTCCAGCAATGGGCAGACGGTGCAGGGAAGTTGTACGAATAATGAGTGGTCAGAGTTGGGAACTTGGACTTTGCTTGCCTCAGTAGTAACCCACAGAGAGTTCTGAGAAGGAGGATAAAGTTAGAATTTTATATGATGGTTTGTAAAGTGACCAGGAGGATTCAAGGCAGGGGCCAGGGTGGATTTCCAGAACTATGAAACTAGAGAGGAGAAAAGTGTACCACTCCCAAATCCATTATTTTCTACTGTCTTTCTTCCTTGGGAAATCAACTTTGATTCTTATCTCTGGTAGGTTCTGCCTTTTATCCTTCCATTCACTTTCTTTCCCCCCTCCCACTTCTCCTTCCAGGGTCAGCTTCTGTTTTTAAGGATGGTATTGGTCCCCATGGCAACCTAGATACACCAGAGAACCCTTTGCAAGATACTAAAGTCCGAATAGCATAAGAGAGAGAAGGCAAAGCCAAAGAAGAGAACTCTACTATCCAGACGTTCTCTCATAGAGTGGACCCAGAACTCTCTCACACCAAGAAATGGATTTGGACAGGCAGATACTTCCGGGGGAGAAGAAATGGGGAGGTGGTTCTGGTAGCTGATGCAAAGCAGTTTGACATTCTTTTCTGAGTTGTGGTGAATTATTTTGACAAGTTCAGTCTTGCCATGTCAGTCATATGTTTTGTGCTTTCCAACCTAACCCCTCTGAGAAGATCGAAGGGTCAGACGAACAGGACCATGTTTGCTATCTGTCCCATAGCACTTGACATGGTGGGGTACACTGGGAAAGGGCTTAGAAATACCATAAATGAATATCATAAATGAGTGAAGCTAGACAGTACACCTGGGGGTGTCTACTTGCATATGAGATGTGATTAACTTTTTACAGGAAACCCTGGGAAAGCTGTCATTCAAAGTAATGCCTTGGCTGATTCTCCCACTGCTCAATATATCCTTTGAACTTCTCCTGGAATTATCTTTAAGGCTAGTTAATGAGCCACACAAGAATAGCAGTCTTACTACATTATAATCGTGGCAGGCACATGGAGTCTGCTCTCTTCCTTCTGCAACTCTCAAACTAAGGAAGCTTGTGGGACTCTTTACCCACTTTCAAAGAATCTTCTTTGTAAATTTCATTTTGTAGGCTCAAAATGTCCATAACATTTTACCTACTCTTATTTTCAATCGGAGAGGGAGAGGAAAGGGGGGTTGGATTTTTGTATTTGAGGGTCAAAACAAGGAGAGCTCATTTTTTTCCTGATCCCCCACCATCTTATAGCATGTGGATTTATTTAAATTCACAGTGCTGTTTTTCCACTGTGAGGATGGGGGAGTCTGGGTAGTTTTATAAGAAGAACAAAGTGTTTCACATCCTCGGGTAGTCTTCTTTGAAAACAAACACTGATCTGAAAGGTGCCTGGTTCTGAGTGACGGTAAGTCCTTCCAGGCTTCCAAATGGGAACCCTGCCAGGCCAGCCATCAAATCTGAAAGCTCAGAGGAGCAATCCTGACAGCTGCCTTTTAAAAACTCATAGAAACTCCTGCATGAGGCTGGACCAAGCATAGCATGGGCAGTCAGTGCGACAGTGACATACCCTAGACTACAGTCAGGGAGCCTGGTCCTCGCTTTCTGTATGGCCAGGGTCTTCCTTCAGGGCAAGGGATGTCCACATGTGTGCCGTGGCTGCATGAGAAGAAACCTCTTGAGTAAACGCCAGAAGCTCAGACCCATCAGAACAGGAAGCTGATCCTCCCTTGGCATATTGCTGAAGTCTCTTGGCAAAGAAGCAGGTCCTAGCTCGTCAGAAATTCTATCTTCAGCAGCCATGAACAGATGGATTGGGGTTTCCTGGGGTCAAACATTTGCACTTGTCCGGCTCCTCCTCCAAAACAGATATTTATAGTTGAAAAACAATCTGTCGATTGGGAAGCGTAAGGAATCCTCTCCTCCGGGAGGGGGTAAAGAGAGAACCCGTGGTGGGTGTTCCGATGCTTACACAGAACAAGGCTTCCGGTTGTCTCCATGATAGTGAAGCTTTGGCGTCTTTAGGGCAGAGTTTCTTACTTCACTTGGGTTGTCGTTTTGTAGATTGAAAAATGTAAAAGTTTGGATAAGATGATGCGATGTAAACTCCTATCCATCCATCCACATCTATTCTTATGCTTGGATCAGAATTAGAGATCTTTTCAGATCCTAGAACACAGTAATACCAGACAACCCTACAGGGCAAGACTTATCCAAAGGGCTCATCAACCAACTAAATTCACAAACTCTGGGAGGTATCAAAAGGACCCTCTTTCTTGCTTCAAAAGCAAAGTTACAACAATATTCTGAATATTTTGTCATGGGTTTCCCTTTATATGCAGTTCCCTTTCACTCTACTTTTGATGTGGTGTCAGACACCTCTGAGGATAGCTGAATGATGCTCTCTGCCCTCCTATGATAGAGAAAGAAGGCCGCCAGCCACCTGTTGCTGGTGCTTCACTCTATCTAGGCCACCTCAGACTTCACAGTGAGAAAGCAGTTTCTATTCCCTGACTAGCGTCAAGTTTTCTGTTATAGGAGAAGAAACAATCTAAGTCAGCAGGATAGGCTGAGGGCCTGGGACAATGCCTCCTCTTCCTCCCAATCCCCATGCTCCTTGGGGTTTGACTAGATTCCAAGGGAATCCAGTTCACCAGCAAGGAGGCCTGACAGAGCAGTCAGAGGCAGGTGGGAGTGGAACTGGTTTTGTAGCCTCAAAGTCAAATCCCTGTGAGAGCTGAGGCAGGAGCATACCTGGGGACAGTACAGTGGTGGTTAGCTTCACCGATGGACAGAGGGAGGAACAGAAACGGAAGATGGAGATAAACCTGCCATTTGTTTAAAAATAGCAAACTCACTCCTGCTACAATGAGTTCAGTACCATAAGAGCATTGATTTGTATATTCAGAATGGCAGAAAAGGGGGAGCAATCATCTCTTGACAGTTAACCACTTTTCAATGGCATTACAGTGGCATTACACTTCTACATGATGTTTAGAGGGGACACATTCAGAAAAGGAAAGGAACATCTCCAGTTGGAAAAGTTTGTGTAATGATCAGTCATTGCATTTCTTAGTCAAATTTAAGGAAGCTATACTACAGAGAAGCAGAGGAGCCGACATCACAAAACGGCACTTACTTGAGAGTGTCCCTGTCACTGCAGCAGTCAGAGCAGAGGGACCAGCAGACCACAGATGTGAGACCAACCTGGACTATATAACAAGGTCTTAATTTAAAAACAAACAGAGACAAAGTTTGGAGGAGAGACTGAAGGAAGGACCATCCAGAGACTGCCCCACCTGGGGATCCATCCCATATATAACCACCAAACCTAGACACTATTGTGGATGCCAACAAGAGCTTGCTGACAGGAGCCTGACATAGCTGTCTCCTGAGAGGCTCTGCCAGTGCCTGGCAAATACAGAAGTGGATCCTCACAATCATCCATTGGATGGAGTACCAGGTCCCCAATGAAGGAGCTTAAAGTACCTAAGGAGCTGAAGGGGTTTGCAGCCCCCTTGGAGGAACAATATGAACTAACCAGTACCCCCAGAGCTCCCAGGGACTAAGCTTCCAACCAAAGAAGACACATGCTGGGACTCATGGCTCTAGCTGCATATGTAGCAGAGGATGGCCTAGTTGGTCATCAATGGGAGGAAAGGCCCTTGGTCCTGTGAAGGTTCTATGCCCCAATATAGGGGAATACCAGGGCCAGGAAGCAGGAGTGGGTGGGTTGGTGAGCAGGGGGAAGGGGGAGGGGATAGAGGGTTTTTGGAGGGGAAACTAGGAATGCAGATAACATTTGAAATGTAAATAAAGAACAATATCTAATAAAAAAAGTTCAAAAGCAAACAAACATAAAACAAAGCTAAAATAAAAGTGCCTATACAAGTGTAACTCCACATCCCTAAGTCTGGGGATCAGGAGCTAGCTGCCAAGCCTGACAGCCTAAGCTCTGTCTTTGGGGTCTATACAATGCAGGACAAGAACTGACAGCACCCTACATGTCTCAAGAAAAGAAGGGATTTCTCCAAGTGACAGCCGTGGAACCTGAATTCACAGAGGTTTAGATTCCTTGCCTGACAAGCAGATGACAATACAGATCTTGAATCGATATTGGTGCTGTGATTTAAAGTGTATCTTCCCATAAAGGCACAGAGAAGCCCTAACCCCAGCTCTTCAGAATATGACCTTACTTAAAAATAGAGTTCCAAGGATACCATAAAGTGAGGTAAGCAGGTGTATAGGCACCTTCATCCTATGTGACTGTCTTCCAAAGAAGAAGGGACACAAATGTGCAGGCACAGAGGGAAGAACACAGGAAGCCAGGAAAAAGCCAGTAAGTGACTATATATATATATATATATATATATATATATATATATATATATATATATATATATAAAATAGAAGTGATATATTTAAAATCTCAACTGTGCCAGAAATCGTGGCAAACACAGACGATTGCTAAGACCAGGAAGGGAGTCTCCCTGGACAGGGTTAGACCCTGTTCACAGAAAGGATTCTCCCTTGGCAATGTTAGAGAGCATGACCCTGTTCACACCCCTGCTTTGCACTCTCAGTCTCTAGACCTGTGAGACAATAAAACTGCTGTCGTTTCAAACCAAAAACGCATTTTGGTCCTTTGTTATGGCAGGCTTAGAAAATTCCTGCTAACTCTGACTGCATGGTGTTTGAAAAATGTCAGCCACATAGAAGGTTCTGAAAAACTGAGATTTACACTAAGAAATACGTGTTATTTTATGCTCACATCACATTGTGACTCTAGAGATACAAGGTCTGAGGATCTTCTATTTACAGACAACCTTGACTACTATCAATATTTTCAGTCTCACAATAACGAGGACAACAATGGAAAGAAGTTGTCAACATTATTACTAGTCTACAGCCCCATTTTTTTAAAAATGGACTGGCTTAATTTATTTTTAGCCTTTGGGGCTTATAACTAATTAGTACAGCTGAATATATATTAACTGCAAATGAACATCGCTAAATCTCCTCACAGCTCTGAGAAGGGTGCTTCAGTACTTCCTGCACAGCCACATGGAAGGAACCCGGGCTGCAATGTGCCTGCAGGTTCTCATTTCACCACCTCCCTTTCTCTGCTTTCTACTCAGTGACAATGATATTAACAAAAGTGAGCTCATAGAACCTGCTCTGAGATCTTTATTCGTACCAAACTCTTTATCCCTCTTCACAAAACCTGAGACGTGGGCACAGTTACTCCTTGCAGGAAAATAAAATGTTTGAACTAACATCACAGACAGAGGCCTAGAGCTAGGAGGAGGGTAAGATCATTGTCCTCAAGTCCCATCAGTCATAAATATGAAACTGGGATTTGAACTTAAGTTCTCAGTCTTAAGCACTAAGTCTTTGAAATGTTGTTTTCTGTAAAAGTGGCTCATGTGGAGGTTCTGGAGCAGGCTTACAGGGTAGGAGAAATGTGTTTGCTGTGTGTCAAGAAAATTGAGATAGTAATATCTTGTTCGTTTTCATAACAGCCTAACAAACTATACCATTCCCATCTTATGAATGAGGAGGCTGAAGAATAATGAAATAGCTTGAGAAAGGGCTCTCAGCCATTTCCTCAGACTGCGGATTATAAAGGCACATCTTTCTGATTCCATGATGGTAGGAGTGGGGCTTACTAATGGTGCAGTCACCAAGACAATGCACAAGACCACAGAACAACCTCATTAAAAACAAAACAAACAAACAAAAGCCCCCCCAAACCCCTCAGTATTCTCGTTTCTGCTTTGACATCCTGTTTCTCTCCCTCTCCCTCTCCCTCTCCCTCTCCCTCTCCCTCTCCTCCCCCCTTTCATGTTCCCCCCTTCCCTATTGTCCATCTTTTCTGTCACTAATTGAGGTGGGTTTAGAACTGTTTCCTGGTCTTTTCTGTGTTTTAGAATAAGGAGATGTTTGACTTCACACTGGGACAGACATTTGATATTCCTCAGAGGTCCAGCATTTACATGACCTAAGTGTACAGCTCTGCAAAACAGTAAATTACCTGGATATTGCAATCCTGCATAATCTTCCTAGAAAAAGCGATCAGTAATGAAGCAGTGTCCACCCAGCCCTGTGTGTCCTATGATGTGGTGAGTGTAGCATTGGAAGAATGTGGAAGGGGCAGTCACACGAGGAAGAAGGGCTTTTCAAAATGGTCTCTGAAGGACAACTCATGACAGCCTAGAAGACAGTTGAATATTGTGTGGGAGTCTATTTACAGTCATGGGGATCCCCATTTAGAGACACCGAATGCTCTACGTACACTGTCTTGCCCTTTCACTCTCTGTTTTGCTTTTGACCCTCCTGCCCCTTTCTTTTGCCTTGACATATTACCTCATCGTTTGTTCCTGCCTGGAGCCTTCATCACACAGGCAGCCCTGTGCATAACCCCACTTAGTGAATCTAATGTGGAAAAAGCGACTGTTTTGAGTAAAGTATTCTAGCAGCATAGTGAGACTCACAGAGCCACAGGATGCTAGTCACGTCAGTTAAGGGCTGAGGGTCACCTACTTGGGTTGGTCTTTAAATAATGGGATAAAGCTTGTGGCTGACACAATGTGAATCTCCTCTGCCATCACACCTGGCAAGAGGATCACAGTCCTCTGGATGGAGGCGGCGGGTATACAGCAGCCCCGTCCTTACGCAGCAAATTTACTCTAAGTAATGAAGCACATGCACCACGGTCCCTTGGCATTCTACAGCTCTGTGGGAAGTAATTTCATATACAGCTCTTTATTTTCTCAAACATTTTATCCTGACATTTATTTTACAACCAAATATCAAAGACTTATTTCTCTACAAAGCCTGCATTACATCGACATGATTTTTTTCCTTAAAGAAAATGTACCTATAAACAAATCATTGAATGAAAACAGAAAATGTTCTTGGTCCCCGATTCAGCTTAGAAGATTACCACAAAACCTCAGCTCACACAATCACAGACTTAGAATGACTCACAGAAGGTAGATTCTGATTCCCGACATTCATTGAATTCAGAAATACAGAAGAGAATGATAGAAAGGGGGCTGCCATGTGGGTCTTCTGTATGCTAAGAGATCATCTGTCGCTGTGCTACACTTCCAGCTAAATCTGCTCACCTGGCTAGTTGAGTGACCTGGAGTAAATTACAACATCCTCTTAGCCAAAGTTTACTCCTTTGTAAAATGGAAAAGCCTATTTTCATTAACATAAAACACCGCCCACTAAATAATATACTAATTGCTCAGAGGCTAACAGTTCTGCATGGGACAGAACAGCTCTTTCCATCTTCTTCACCCACCTACTATTGGTCCCTGAGATAATTGCTAATAATTTAAAGGCTCCCTAACACAGACTCTGAAATGCATAATTTTATAGACAATGCATTTCTACAGACGAATGGACTGGGTGTTCAGCGTAATAAAAATCATTTTATAAGGTCACATAGCCTAGGTAAACAGAAATGAGCCCAATTCCAGCTCCTCTTTTTCCGGGCCTGGTACTTTTCCCATCAACCCCCAGTAAGACTTTCCTGAAGAATAACTCTCAGTATAGTACCAGGTCAGTTCTTGCCATTTGTCTATAGTGATATGGATGTGTAAAAGTCCAAGAACACATTTCAACTAAGGATGGCTTCCCCTAGGAGTGGCTGTTCTGTGTCTCTTAGGGTGATGTAGTTCTGTTCCAAGACCTGCTTCCTTATTCAATGACATCAGTGGCCAAGTCTACAGCTACCAACTAGAGTTGGAGCAATGAAGGGTGGCACTCTGCCACCAAACAACTCTTCCACACACGCCAATTTTGTCCTAAATCATAGATCCCTGACTTCCAGTTCCAGTTCACTGAGCAAAGCATCTCAATGTGGGACATTGTTTTACTTTTCTTCGATTTCTCCCAACTTAAGAAAGAGTTTAGGCAGAGAAGGAAAAGGAGTGGGGAAAGATACACGAGAAGTTGTAAAACTATACACAGAAACTCTGGGAAATAGAGTTGGAAAGGCTTTCCAACCATTCACCAAAGCTCTCTCGCACTCACACACTTCCTGCCTCACCCATTCATCTGGTGCTTACCTGACATTCTGGGCACCATTTCTGTATTGATTTTTGTGTGTGGTGTATGAAAGTATACATGATCATGTGTGTAGATCTGTGTAGATAGCTGAGTGTGCATGACGGCTATGTGCACACACACATATGCCTGTGAGGACCAGCAGTTGACCTCAAGTTTTCTCAGTCTCCACCTTATTTTTGATACAGAGTCTCTCTCTGAACCTTTGATTCTGTAAAATTAACCAGCTAGCAAGCTGCTGGGATTCCCCATGCTTCTAGACTCCCCAGAGATAGGAGAGCCTGACTTTTATACAGGCACTAGGGATCCAAACTCTGGTCCTCCTGCATGTACAGCAAGTATTTTTACTGACTGAGCCATCTCCTTGGCCCTAGACACTCTTTGATAAAACAAGAAATATTTTAAAAATATGCATAAAATAGTATAAAATATCTAAGAAGAATGAAATTTCAAAAGATGAAATAATAAGAGATCCATATTTTTGGTGGTATTCAGATTTGAACCCAGGG
The DNA here is from genome assembly GCA_902729485.2 of Mus minutoides. Taxonomy (NCBI): domain Eukaryota; kingdom Metazoa; phylum Chordata; class Mammalia; order Rodentia; family Muridae; genus Mus; species Mus minutoides. The sequence goes on along the minus strand of LR749505.1, from coordinate 2,694,370 downwards.
CCTCGTGCATGTAAGGCAAGCACCCTACCAACTAAGGTACATCCTCAGGCCAGAATCTATGTTTCATAGTTTTTTCATTTTTGTTTTGAACATCAGTATGACTCAATATGACATGGATTCCATCTTTACTTAAAATTTGAAGACTTTCTTTAATAATATTCATATTATATGCTAAAATTTTATAAAGACTGTAGATTTGAGGTGTTCTTACTGGGGACATACACACACACACACACACACACACACACACACGTTAACCAGAAGGGGCCACCATTGTGTTAATTTACTTATCTACAGTAATCACTTTATTTTTGCATTAATATCAAATATCCAGTTGTGTAGCTTAAGTTTGAAAAGGGAAACAAAATGTTGATATTTTGGTCAAAATGGGTTAAAAAATTTTTTTATTATTTTAAGGAAAACATTATATTCAATATAGTTCTATATAAATTATGTATATATTATATATTTCTCAAGGTGTTCTCAGTACAGTAGGAAACAGGCAAACAACTAATTGAAATGCTATTATTCCTGTAATAAAGCTATGCAAGGGACAGTGCTGGCACAAAGAGGGAGGTTGAGACATACTCTTGACAAGGCAGAAAGCAAGGGTGTTCTAGGCTAAAGCAAAGGATGTTCAAGGCCAGAGGAAGTCATGGGCTGGGTGTAGGAGAACCCGCCGAGAGCATGAGCTGTCATTCTGACTTTGGGGAATACATAGTGAAAGCCAAACAAGTGTTGGCAGGTGATGAGCTCGGAGAAGTGGCCAGATGCAAGGGGCTGCAGATTCAGATATTCACATCTTACTGTGTGTCCCGCTCTAAGGACCCCACCCCCACCCCACCCCCTGCCAAGCATTAGTCATAACCTATGCTTGTAGGAACTCTTCATATCTACAGAAGACAGAGCATTTCATACAGAAAAAGAGTAAAATCGGACACGGAGACAAAGCGTTAAGAGGACAGCAAGTTCCAGGAAGATGAAGACAATCATTGTGGACTACTGAGGGGACATCACAGTGAAGGCATCCTGTATGGCTGGCACTAAGGAAGTTAGTAAAGATCCAAGACTTTGTATCTTCCTGTCCCTCCTGACCCGCTGCATGCGTCACTGCACGCATCACCGTGACTAAATAGTCTCCATTCACTTCTCCTTATGAATGCAGCCGGGGAACCAGCTGAGGACGCATCCTCCACAGGCCTAGCCTGGATAGCAGCCAGGCCTCTGTGTCCCTGGAACACAATCGCAGCTAACTTGCCTTGCTGGATGAGCACAGCAAAGAGTTATAAATAAAAGCTGCAACAAGCCCCTCCCAGGACTGCTGTGGGATTAATAAGCCCTAGAGACCCGGCACTTCAAACCCCGCAGAAACCGGCACTTCAATTGCTATTATGAGCAGGCTCCCAGCTACGGCTCCCTCAGCACATGCTGGTAGATAATCTTTCCCCAACTATTGCTGGAAGCCATCAATCACCCAGTGCCTGTCTCCTAACCCACAGACTGAAATGGATTGTAAGGAAGAAGCTACAAGAACAGTATGGGGTAGGATGTGAAGGGGGCAAAAGATTGCCAGATGGCTGAGTTCCTGTTACAGGTAGAGGGAGGCTAGCATATAAAGTCAAGCAATGTGTGCTTGAACCTCAGTTTCTCCACTTACTGGTTCTGTGAATACAGGTGGCTTGAGAAAGGACTATCGATAAAGACTCTCATTCTCCAACTGGGTACACGATAGAATGTGCCTCTCAGCCCCATTTTGGAGTCGGTGTGACCATGTGACTTGCTTTGGCCACGGAATACGAAGAGATGACAATTGGAAATGAGATCTTCAAAAACAAGTGCAATACTTAACCTCCTCTATCCCCTGCTTCAGAAGCAGTGGGGCAAACATCTATAAATTGTGACTTAGCCTGGGATTTAAAGTTACGAGGATTAAGGGAGGCCTCTGTTAGACTGCTTCCAATATGATAAGAAACTTGCGTTGCTTGAAGGTTGTGAGATTTACTCTGTGATCCTGAATGGGGCAAGTTAAGACACATGATTTCTTCATTTCTTCATGTACCAACTCACGCTGACTAATTAGCATGTATTAGGTCCATAACTACTCAATGATTGCCAACTCTGGCAATGACTATCATTATTATATTTATGTGCTGTTCCATCTTACGTCTTATCTCTGGTGTCTGAAGCTCTATTTCACTTTTTATCTGTGTCAAACTAAGCCTTATGCCAGTCTCTAAGGCTGGTTCCAGTCTAAGTTGTAAGTTGTAAGTTGCAAACAGGTGTGACTGTTATATAGTGGTTTTGTGGTACACAAATAGCCTTTCCTGTGCCTCAGTTCTAGCTGTTGGGCCTCTGACAATTGCCTGGAGTTGTACACCTCCCCCATGTCGTGCCCCAGAAATTCCCAGTTCTGTATTCTCATGCCATTTCCAATGTTTCTAGTGATAACCTTCATAATAACTCAAGTTTACAATTGGTTGTTGCATATCTGAGGTTTAGGCCTCTGTCCCTGAATTGTACTGGGCCCTTACTTTCTGGTCTTGTTTCCCTGGTGGAAACTGCCTACCTATAGAGGTCCATTGTCATGCTCTCGGCACTGTGTGGCTGTGGCATCTCTGTTTTGTCTCCTCTGGCAGTTTTCATTGAAAGCTGATGCTGTCTTTCACCTGATATCTATTCCAGAGTATGTGAAAGAACTAAGACACATTCACGCTTGCATCACTGAGCATGCAATAGATGCTCAGAAAACACTGGTTAGTTCATGAATGATGTGACCCTCAGTGTCAAAAATGATATTAAGTCCTGTCTTTTTGGAAAAAAAAACAACAACAACAACAACAAACTGATGTCTTGAGTCACATAATCTTCTTAAATTTAGAGCCAGTAATCAGGGTACTGGCTAGCTCTGAACTTCTAGCCTAGCCCTGCTCAAAGAAGACAAAGAGAAAATTCACTCTCATGCCAGAGTTAACAAAAAATCCTCCTGAGTTAACAAAAAATCCTCCTAAGGTAATCCACTGAGAAGATTCTGCATAAAGTCTTTTCCTCTTTAAAAAGGAAAACCATAAACTGAAAAGAAGACAGTATGACAAAGGAAGAAATTGTTTTCTCTTGTTTATGCTTGATTATGTCAATGTATTAAATTATACAAGGGAAGATATTCTTGGGTAAACACAGCAGTAGGTAAAGAAGAACATGCACCCCAATTTTCTTCTTTTCCCTAAGAGGTACAAGGGACAAGAAGAACCTGTCTGCATCTGAAGCAAGTTATCTGGTGCTGGGCTGAAGAAGGCCTCTGTCTTCATCGGTCTGCAGAGATGCTCCTGTCCACATCTGTTCAGATGATTCATTAGTTGCTTAGCTCTCCTGAGTTGACTCTCCATCCATTCCTTGAGCAGCCAGCATGTCCCTCCATGGGTCCACAGCTCTTCCTTGCTCTGCTGGAGCAGGGAAGGCTTCCCTTTTTTCTGGCACCACTTCTGCATATCCTTCCCATATAACCAGACTCTACAAAATCTTGCTTTCTGCCCTGTACCCAATAACTGCTTGGGCTCACAAAGTCTACCTCCTCTGATATCTACACACAGTCTGTAGGCATGAACATGAACCTAATGGCACAGTTCTCAGATAAACATACAGCTGCATCTCCAACCTCCTCATTCACAGTCATGATGCCATCTAAAGTAAGACCCACACTAAGTCAGTTAGTGGAGAAACAGAAAAGTCAAGGAGAGCGTAGGCTAATCCAAGCCAATTCAAGCCAACAGTTTACACTGTCACAGGCAGCAACAGAGTAGAGGCTTCTCTTGTATGTAGTTGTTTGAGAGTCACCAAGTAGCTTTGGCAAATATCTTCCAAAAAAATGTCTGAGAGGTTTCTGGGAAGATGTTTCAATGAACTAAGTACTCTTGTCATACAAACATGAGGACCCGAATTTGAAGACCCAGCACCCACATAAAAAGCTGGTTGTTGGTGCCATATATCTATAACCCTTAGTGCTGAGGGAATGGAGTTAAGAGGACCTCTGAAGCCCACTGGCCAGGAAGACTAGTCGAATTAACACCTTCCAGGTATGATGAGACACCCTGCCTTAAACAGAAGGGTGGAGACAGATCTATGAGGTAGCATGATGCCTTAAATACACACGCATACAGATGCACCTGTACATATATGCAATGAACACACACACAAACATGTATATAAAATACACAACTATAAGGGTAGCACACACACAGAGACATACAGACACACACAGACACACACACACACACACACACACATCAGTCTAAGGGCAGAAACACAGCATCTCTGTCAGTCCGTTTTAGCTGACAGAATTTAGGGACTCACACAGTTTGATAGGTTTTCAGTCCTCTCAACACATAAGCCTCTCTTAAAAATCAATAAAATTACATCTCAAAGAGCCCGTCCCTCACAGATCCTGTCTGTGGCCATCTCAGAGTCCTCCTCAGCTTGTGTCCTCCACTGTTTGTCTGAGCAGAGGAGACTCACATGGGTGTCTTCTGCATGACAAGTAGGGCCCTGGATCATTTGTTTTCTCTATGATAGGAAAACATTCTTAGCTCCCATCCACAGTGTCCATGTCCTCCCAGACAGATGAGTCATAGGCAGAATATTTCGCACTGATGGTTCAGAGCCTGGCAATGGCAGTGGTGCTGATCTTTTTTTTATGACACTTTAAATTCTGTAGTAATCATTCATCTATAAAGCTGCCTGGGAGATCTCAGGAGGGCCAGCAAGAGAGGGGCCATCCTCTTCTCAGATAACCCTCTGGGATCCTACTTTATATCACTTTCAAGACTTCCAATTCCTGGTGTGAATTCTGTTATCTTCCCTTAGTTCCTTAAGCCCTGGGCAGAGTTTCTAAAGAAACTGAAAGATTGGTCATACCAACTAGATAATGTAATTGTCTGGAGTTTTCTTAGTACAAATGTTATCCTGGAGCCTTGGAGAATTCTGTCTCTTTGACCATTTTTCTCCCACTTCTGTCAATCTACCTACCCATCTACGTGAAGGCAAAGGGCTTCCTGGATGCTCTTACATCCTTCTGACGGTTAGTCTTTGCTCTTGCTGTCCATCAGGTAAGCTTTGCCCTATGTCTTTACTTTGCTGGTCGTTCCCCCGTGTTTCAACCTCCCCTTTATCACTAAAAGTCTATCCTACACTTCAACTTCTAGCCCCTGTGCTGCTTTTCATCCTTTCCTTTGTATTTAATCATATGTTACATTGTATTGTTATCTGTTTCAAGTTTATAGTATTAGTTGTCCTGTCCCGGGAGATAAATACCCTCTTAGGACAAAGAATCATTACTGAGAATAGATATTTGGTGATTGCCCTGGAGTGGTAGGGAATAAGTCACTTGGAGAAAATACAAAGAAAAGCCACAGAACCACAGAAGATTAAAGCTATAAGGAGCTTGAAGTTTGTCTAGGGTATTTCATTTTACAAATGAGATGTACAAGCCAACACGAGAGTCTTTCATACATGTACAACCAAGCCAATGATGAAAATAAAAGGGGCAGTGAGCTCCGTGTCAGAGCTTTCTTCTGTGTACCATGTTTGGCCTCTACAGGAGTTCAGCATCCCAGATCTCTTCCTAAAGTGAGGTGAATGGAGAAGATTGAGTTCTCAGATTCAGGTGCTGCAAGGACTTAGAGGCCTGAGCAACTATTTCGCCTCTCAGCCCTTCAGAAGTGTAGCCTCTGACTGGCTCCTTTTGACTTCCTTTCTGTCTTCAGCATCCTTTCCTTATTCAGTGTTTTACTTTTCACAGTTTCAGTTATCTGAGGTCAACACAGGCAAAAATCATCCCATTAAAACTTCCAAAACAAAAATTAATAGCTTATGAGTAGAAGTTTACACTATTTTGAATAGCATGATGAAATCTTGAATTCTCCCCTCTGCACCTTTTAAACTTTTTTTTTTTTTTTTTGGTTTTTCGAGACAGGGTTTCTCTGTGTAGCCTTAAAATAATTATGTAGTCACTTCCCTTTTCCCTCTCCAACCTTTACCATGCACCACCACTTGCTCTCAAATTTATGGCCTCTATTTCTTTAATTGTGCTACATTTTTGTATGTGTGAATATATGTACAAAACCAACCCATTCAGTCTGCATTAACATTACCTGTATGCATATGATTTCAGTGTCGACCACTTGGTATTAGATAACCAATTTGGGGCCTCTTTTCTAAGGACACATTTTTTTTTTCTGGACTTAGCATTTGTAAGTAGCCAGTCGTTCCTGTCTAGGGTTAAGGCCTGATGAGAAGAATCACAGGAGAGGACATTTACTGTGAAATTTTGTCTCCTAAAAATCGTCAGAGAAGCTACACCCATGAAGTCTTATCAACATGGCCGCCTCATCAAGACCTGAAAAAGGACAATAGTGGTGTACCAGTAGACATGCTCACATGGAAGAGGGTAACCTCTTTCCTTCTTGGAACTCAAACCATCCATATGAATATACATCACTGAGTAAACACCTTAGTTATCAGAGCCACTACCAGCCATGTTAGCAAAGTACTTAATAAGAGACTTAAAACTCAAGGGTAATGATGCTGTCTTCTGGTTATGACAAACAGAAGTTGTAAAATTATAAAGCTCTACAGTTGGAACAGCATACAGTACCTACAGTGTTTCGTACTGTCTATGGTTTTAGGCATCCACTGGACGTCTTAGGATGCATACCTCCTACTAGTGTGTCATAATCCTTCAAAATTATCAGGAAGGATTGGGTTGAAGTGAATAAGGCAAGAGAGACAGGCTATAAAACGGAAATGGCAGTGGGCTTTCCTCCCTCAGTTCCTGATCCAGCGAACTAATGATGGATGGGGTTTGCTGAGTACTCAGCAGATGCCAGCAGCCTAGCTTTTTACACATCTTCCCATTCACCCCTCATGCCCTCCATATGAGGTATGCAGTAGGCGGGCTCATTATGCTAATTTTATGGAGGAGGAGGCTGAGGCAGAGAGATTAAGCAACTTGTGATAGAAGAAGGAGGAATGTAATAACTGAGAAAAAGGAGCTGTCAGATTTCCCCGATTCTCGTGCTATTCTAAGCCTCTAGTTTCATTGTTAAATTCACATGAGCTTAGATCCACGGTTGAAAACGGTAGCCCAGAGGGTAAATATTTGGTGTAACTATGAAGTGTTGAAAAACAGAAAGAAAAAAAGATATGAATTTATGAACATTATTTATAGTTGGATAATGAATGGCATAAGAATTATTGATTTTGGGGTTTCCCTTGGAAGACTGGAAGAAGTCCTGGACCTGGGCTTTTACGTAGCAAGAGCGAACTGGAGCTGGAGGTGGCAGATTCTTGGCAGACTCTGGGGTTCCCCATAACCCTCACTTCCTGCCACTTCTATTATAGAAGCCAAGCTCATCTGTCAGTGTGCCTGGTGCCCAGAACCATTTCAGTTTGAGACACCTCACCAGAGACATTTGCGCTGCTTGAGGAACGAGTCTATAAATGAAACGCGCTCCAGGAGTCTTCTGAAAATCAAAGATCTTTCTAAATTAAAAGGATGGAAATTGTCAAAAATAACAAACCCTTTTTTTTCCAGTGTGTATGTGGGGAAAATCATCTGAAAAATTTCTCAAGAAAGAAACTATTTGGTGATAGGGAAAAATCACTCTGTGTTCTGCAACCCTTGAGTGGCGGCTTCAAACATTCAAACCTTGCCAAGCCAATTTTCCCCTTTCAGATTCAACGCTGCTCCATTTATCTCAGTGGGGACTAAAGACCAGCAGAATTTGAAGTCATAAAACTGAGCCTCTTTGAATGATTTTGGTCAAAACAGCTCCTTTGTCAGCTGCAAAGCGTGCTTACTTAATGTTCTTCTGCTCCCTGAAGACCCTAAAGAGAAATTTCTAAAAGTTCTCTAAAAACATTTCACCTCTGAGCCGATTATAAAACTGGAGAATTTCATTTGGAAACAGGCGCATATTTCAGAGCCTTATCAGCTAGCTCTAGGGTAGAGGAGATTATAATGGAATCAAGGTTCCCCCTCCTTGCATTAACTAAGTGAATGTCTTTGTGATCACTGCAATAATGATGCACTGATTTATATACCACCATTCATTCTTCAGAGGCCCTTAAAATGATTTACAATCATTATCTCATTAAATCCTCTCAGATATCCCAGGAAGACAAATAACCTCAAGAGAGATTATCCCTAGGAAAATGGATCCCTCCAAGAGGCGAGATGGGCTACTCATGATCCTAGTCCATGTAGCCCCATGACAAGAAACAGAGTCTGGGTCTGTACAATGCCAGATGGAGTCTTGTGTAAGGATTGGTGTCTCCTAGCTGATGTGAGACTCTACTTTTTTCCCCCAATGTGTCCATATGCAGTTTCCAGAGGCCTGTGCAATAGGAAACCACATCTGGGTCTTCCTATCTGAAACTTTTTTTCGATCCTGTGGATAGAAGAGGCATTCACTAGCTCTTGCTGAATGCATGAATGCTAGTTTAGTCTTAAGATGTCCAGCTGCACTTGAATATTCTGAAAGCTCAAATTGTACCCAGGAGATGAATTTCCCCATGTTTCCCTTTGCTTTGGAAACAGTAGAGTTTGTTCATAAATTTCTATACCTGATGATGATTTCAAGTGAGGAAAGAGGCCTGTTTCTTTGGGATATTGAGGCAAAGCTCTTGTTGAAGTATTCTAGGAGTGTGTGCATGTGCGTGAAGTCACGAGAGGGCAATTAGCTGTACCAGTCGTGTAAATTTCATTAGCATTGATACACTGACCTCCAGGACAAAGGACTGAGCTAGAAAGGTCAGTAGATAGCATTAGGAAAAGAATAAATAAATTTCAATAGAAATGTCAACCACTGACTCCTCTAGAGTCAAATTATTTTAAGTTCTACTGTGTGTGTCACTAACATAGAAAAGGGAAGAATTATCCTTGGAAGTTTCTTTTTGCAGTGGGATGCAGTCAAAGGAGGGATGCAGAGCTAGACAATGTGCTAAGAATAAGAGACTCAGTGCTCAGCCCATGAGACATGTGCATCAACTCTCCCCAGCACCACCAAGGACCAGAAAGCATCACAGGAGTTGGGAGAGACAGAAAGCAAGCAAGAGCTGAAGGATGAAGAGGAGTGCTCTGAAATGCTGTCTTCCAGACAGGTTGTAACTATCGCATCCATGATCTCAACAGTAGCTGAGATTCCTTTCATAATATGTGCAAGATCAAGCCTGCCAAAATTCTGGCATCAATGGGGCAGATAAGCTCTAGTTCTCACCCCTTCCTAAGGAGCTATTTACAGTTGATAGTTTCTGGAGTGGGAAGATCATTCATTTTTGATAGGCTACGGCAATTGGTAGGATTCTACTGTTCCAGTCAAAGGTTCCACACTCATGAACACATGAGCAGCTCTAAACAGATTTAGTAGATTGGTTTTGTTTTTTTTTTTTTTTTTTTTTTTTTAAAAGACATGAAGTTAAGCAGGGGTTGTGTTGAGAAAGAAATGGAAGGTAATCAATCCGACTCCCCCATCCAGCATCCCCACGACATATATCATACCTAAGATATGTATGCCAAATATACCATGTATGCCCCATAGCACAGATCACTTATTAACTGGGCCTGCTTCCTTGGTTTGCAAGGGCCATCCCTGATTCAGAAACCTTTATGGGTGGAGACCTTTTTTGGAGGTCTACCTCAGGCCCTCCATGTGTTTGAAGCTGGTATTACTTATGAGGGACAAATGGTCTATCTCCACCTCTCCTTCCCTTCCCCACAAATACTTAAGAAACATATGGTGCTAGTTTCCATTGAACATAGAGTATGAATTAAATACTGTGTTAATTCGTGCTGATATAATACAGTTATAGTTTTAGGAACCATACTTTCTAGGTCCTAGAAATGGGTCCAGAGTATATGTGTATGGAATATACAGGTACTAAACAAGTGAGGTGCATATATAAAATTATGATTAAAATCGCAATCAGAAAATATTATGAGACTCTAACATATAAGATTAGATCAATGCACATATATTAGGGGTGTGTGTGTGTGTGTGTTTGTGTGTGTGTGTGTGTGTGTGTGTGTGTGTGTATGCAAGTATGGCTCTACAGTTATCACAAGGGCATATGGATCTCATAGTGGCCCCAGAGATTTTGGTGAAGAGAGGGGTGAGGGAGGGAGGGAGAGAAAATGTTTTACAAAAATCCCAAGTCAGCCAGTCTCCATTAGTTCAGACACCCAGTTATTATGAATGTGACTCCCCTGGTCACTCTATGAAATCGCTTCAGACTTCCAAGACTTCATGTTTTCTGGAATGTTCTAGTGAAAAATATACATGAGGGACACCAGACATGAAGCTGGCTGTATTTGCAGGTCTTTTGGGGTTGAGGCGCCCTTAAATCTAAGTCTCAGATCTCTAGTCCTGAAAGCCTCCATAAGGTCACATGCTCAGCACTGGAGAGGTAGGATGGGGTGGTGCTTCCAGACCTCTCTTGTCCAGTTTATCACATGAAGGGAGCCTTGGTGAACTGGATCCCTGCAGACCCAGGAGACACTTGTGTGAGGAAGGTTAAGGATCTCTAGTTCTGAAAGTGAGGGGGAGAAGGGACGATCAGAGGCAGAGGAAGTCGAATTGTTTGTCAGCGTGTGGGCCAATGACTGGCAGAAGAGTCTCAGCCTGCCAAACCAGAGCTCTTTACAGGCCATTGCTGCTCCTTTCAGATGCTGGGGGAGGGGAGGGCACCCACATTCATAACAGTAACAGCAAACACACTGCCAGATAACACAACCTGCCAACTACACAACAGCCCTTGGAGGCAAATATGCCTCTCTTTCAACCTCAAGTACTTAAAGAACTTGGTAGAGTTGTGTTTGTGTTGCCATGGTGATAGAAGCAGACCATTAGAGCCTTACAGCAGACACAGGAAAGCTTTGGGGTCTTAAGGGTCTTTGCAGCCCAGTGCGAGAAGTAATTCTCATAGCCACAGCAGGATTAATAGGCCTCCACCAATGAGACCCTCTTAGTCCTGTGCATTCATGGTCACTGAGCAGGGCTACTTGTATGCTGGCAAAAGCAGCACCGTCCTAGCAAGTAAAGGTCAAATTGGCAAAGTCCTGAGGCTGGCAGCTCCATTAAGGACCAGAGGGGGACACATAAGTTGAGGCAAGATCTGGAGATCTAACACACACCGTGGCAGCTCAATTTCCTTGACACCAAACACAGTTCTCACGACTATTTTTCTCCTGCTTAAACAAAATCATGTTTCCCAGATAACAAGAGGGCCTTTTTGTGGCAAAAAGGATGCAATGACTCAGGCAGTCGGTGACTCAGTGGCTTGGAGAAAGAGGGTGGGCCAGAGGAACGATTATCTTTTTGCTTTGCCTTTGACTACATAGCTGCTATGGGTGGGCATCCTATATTTCCAATGAAAGTGTGTCTTCATTGTGCTATATCTGTGGGGTCTATGAGCACAGTCTCCTCTGCTACTCTTGACGTCTAAATGCCAGTATGATGCAGACCAGACGTGCTTTGGATTAACAGAAAGTATGCAGCCTTCGTTTGGGTTAATTTCACTAGGAGCTCAAGTCACTTGGCTTAGAACAGAACTAGCACGTGGTTTCAACTTATTTACCCATAGTATTTTTCTGTGGGCAGAAATATGTTTGCTAATGCAGAAAGTAGAACACGCATAAATGCTCTTACCTTGTCCTCAGTTTCTGTCAAGCTGATTTCGACAGCCTAAGCAGCTACAGTTGTCAGGGGTGTTTGGTAAAACCACTGTATTCCTAGTGGCACCACAGAGAAGGGCATGGTGGTAAAGGCACCATACTAGTGCTGACTCAGAGGACCAGTTAGGGATGAGTGATACCGAGGTGGGTGAAAAGTTCAAGTCTGGCCCTTGTTTCCTCAGGCTCACCATGGCTGACAATAGCTAATATTTGCACAGAAGCTGTTCATTCAAACTGCTACGTGTGCATTTCTTTGGGGTCCCATGTAAGGCTAAGATGGCATTTGCCACTGCAACAGAAAAGTAAATGGGCCCAAAGCTTAGAGCCTTGGGTCCTAGCTTGATAAGGTTAGAAGTTGCATGATTTTGTAAATATCCAGCTAAGAAAACTTGAACTTCTAGCTCTAAAAATGAAACGAAGGCTGAGTCCCTAAAAGACTAAAGCAGAGAGACTGCTGTGGGTTTGAGGCTGTCCTGCATACATACTAAGTTCTAGATCAGTTTGGGCTACCAAATGATCACTTGCCTCAATAAAAAAAAAGAAAAGATAGAAATAACAGTATTTTCTAATAGGAAGATAAAATACCATATGACATGTTATAGGAAGTTATGTCATGTGCAGACAGCAAACAATTCAACTAAGATTTACCAAGTACGTTTTTATGTACCAGGCACTGAAATCTGCTATCCACAGAAGGAAATTGTTCCCGTCTAGGACTTGCTGATGATGTGTAAGATGAGGAGGTTGTATTCTATTATCACTACGGTCCTCTTCGGCTTCAGGGCTCTTTTTTTATTCTATTCATATCTAAGGGAATAATAGAATTTTTGAGGGAGGAACTGTAGGGAAGACAAGAAATATGCATGCAAAACACACATAGACAGAAAGGAAGCCACCGAAAGACATGGCCATCACAGAAGAAGCATCTCAGGAGAAATGCTTGGTCCCACGGACGGTCTACCCCAGCACCTCTCTGCACAAAGCAGGGGGCTTGGAGGACCCTCCGAAGAGACTTGGCAGCAAAGGGAAAACGACAAACGTTCTTCTGCCTGCCAGGCTTTGAAGGTTTATGGTTCTACTTCAAATTAGGAAGATAAGTTTTTGCTTCCCAGGCTTTTGCTAAGAGAATATATCCTCAAACGGCCTGCTGTCCAAGTCTAATTAAAGACTCAGAGGAAAGAAATAGGATTCCAGTAATCGTTGAAAGGACATGCAGTCGACGTATTCCTCTCTATATCACTACTCCTCCAATTATATCTGGTCTCGTTAAAACATAGATTACTGCCCCACCTGTGGCATTTCCTATTCAGTCAGCCTGTTCAGTGGAGGAAATTTGCATTTCTAATAAGTTCCCAAGAGCTACTGATGTTGCAAGGTTGGGGTTATGTGCGAGAAGAACGGGGCTAAAAAACATCAAGTGTCAAGCCTAAAACAAAGTCATGTATCCTTAGAGCGCAGGGTTCTGATCCCCAGTCTTTAACGATCTTCTATTGAATTCCTTTCTGACACTTTGTCCTTCTCTGGCATTGAGCAGTAACAGACGTAACAGCCTTAAGACATTTCTGGCATCTTGACGCTTTGAAATTGTTGAGAGTGTCAGCTCCTACATCTTCCAGTGTCCTTTTATTAGAATACTGAGAAAGAAATCTTTGTCAGTTCTTAGAACAGGAAAAATAGCTCAGGTTCCCTCCCCCAACAGTGTGGATGTTTGCTTCTTCTGGGTTATATGACTTCATTTGGCAACTAGAACTCTAAGGCCAGCAAGCAGCCTGTTTTTTTAATAAATGGCACAAACCCGTTTATTGAATGACTTGTAGTTCATGGTACTAATGCATCCTGTCATTTATTTTTATTCAGTCATTTTCTTCTGAAATTTTTCTCAGATCCTTCCTAGAATAGGGGAGGGGAATAAACAAACACATACATAATAAAATAAATAATGGAGAAGTCCTTGTGCAGTTCCGGCGAGGCAAGAAATAATCAAGAAAAAGAAGTTGGTGTCAGTAAACATGTGTTTCTGTCTGTATTAGTGTGGTGGGTGACAAAAGTAATTTACCCAGGATCCAGCAGCTACATGTTGGCATTACAGTGCACATCTGTCTGCTCCAGGGACGGGAGCCCTTTTGGCTACTCTTTCCTGTGAATAAAACGTTAAGATAACTGAGCTCCTGCCTTGGTGTGAGGTATCAGGTTGTGTAACTTGAGGAATCAATAAAATGAGTTTGCTTCAAGCCTAGTTACTCCTGCTCCCAAAGGAAAGGGCAGGGGTTCAGCATGGATGTAGAAAAAAAAAATGTGGCGAAGTGGCCTGAGTCATTAATAAAGAATGTTTCCAAGTTGGGAGGGAGAATGAGAATCGCTCCCCCTTCTCAGCGGACACTCCAGCCTTAATTAAATGGACGCCAGCAGGGCAAGCAGTGTGAGATTTTTATAGAATACAAAAAAGTGATGCCTTGGTGAATTCAGAGTGAAAACCACAGGGCCTGGGGAGTGGCTGAGCAGGAGGCCTTGCTTAGTATCCATTTTTCAGGACCTAATTCTGGAGGGGAGGGAAGGGGAGGGGAGGGGAGGCTGTATGGTAGGCTATGTAGACCATTCTGGGCTTCTGGGGAAAGTAGAAGGGTTTGGGTAGCCTTCTGACTAACCCCGAACTTCATCCCTTCTAGGAGGACTGAAGGATGTGGTACGTCCCTTCCTCTGCCCTCCCCCCACATCATTATGTGTCCTGTACTTTGCATGCCAGATTGAAATTACCTATCCCTTCTTAAAGTGGCTACATGCCGTGCTCTTTCAGGGACAGATTTTCAGAGAAGATTCCAGCTCTGCCAGCAGGGAGGAGAATTATTCTCATTCATATATATCTGATAGAATATATTCGAAAGCTTTTAACCCTTCCTGTGCGGGTCCAATGTTAATCATCTCTGAGTCCTATGTGAGGACTCACTGGCCTCCATCAACCTTGACCTTGTGGGGGTGGAAGAATCAAACAGGAGCAGGCTAGAGGTAGGGAGCTGAAGAGAGTGGCCACTCTCCTCTCCCAGAGGCTTTCTCCTAATGAGTTCTTCAAGCTGCACCCAGAGAAGGAGATGGGCTGAGGCAGGCCCACCCTCCAACCAGCTGCATTAATCACATGGCATCCCTTCAGCCCCACCAAGATGGATGGCCAGTGCTCAGGTGCCTTCTAATAATAAGCTTAATTCAGCACTTCTCAACACACACACACACACACACACACACACACACACACACACTAGCTCTGGCCTTTCACAGTGAAGACTGTCTGCAGAAGCAGCATTGACATCAAAGGCCTCCAAAGGCACAAGGTGGGTTCCTGGGGGAGTCTGGGTTGGAAAAACAAAGGTCACTCAAGGTCACAGTGGTAAGGCTGAAGAGGAGTGAATAAAAGCTCACTTCGTGCCTGATGCTATCAGGCTGCCCAGAGAGGAAAGGGGATTAGAGCCAGAAAGGCTGACTCCACTCTGGTCCAGTTTTTCCAGAACTTAGGTGGGAGCCCTCTGTTTCCTTTGCTGAAGTCTCCTTTGTCCTCAAAGAACTGGTGTGCTTTGCGCACCTCTGGTGGATTGATTCTGCTCTCAGTAAGACTTTCAAGAGCAACTCCTGTGCGCCTCCTATCGGTGTGCCTTAGATCCTGGGTTTTCTGCCACCATCTATCTGTCACTCTCCAAAGCAACAGAGGATGTCATCACTGCCTATGACCCAAATCATGTGTATAAGTTCTCTGGGGGAGGTGCTTGCAGAACCACAGGAAATGTGGCTTTTGACCCTATCGAGTTGAAGGTAGTGGGGAGGCAAAAACATACATAAATGGAGAACCCGGAGAGAAGAGCCTGCAAGACTCTAATGAAGAGATTGGCCTGGATATCTTCTTTTTCTTTTCTCCAGGGTACCAAATGGGGGGAGCGTGAGCAAACGGTGGGATGGTGACATGGCAGCTGGTAGTCAGTCCTCATATCATAAAGAATGATCTAGAAATAAGTAGTCAACACAAGAAAAGTCATAGACGTTGGAGCCAGAGAGACTTTGAATTCCAGCTCCTACGCTTATTTGATGTCTGACTTCTGGAAAATTACTTAACCTTTCTGATTTTCAATTTTCTCTTCTGTAAAATGGCTCTGATAATATCTATGTCCCTGTTGAGAGATTTGTTTGCCTGAAGGAGGTCAAGCATCCAGCACTGTGTTTGGGTCAATACCAGCACTTTCAAACTACCAGTTAATCCCTGCACTTAACTTGTTCATTTGATGAACACACAGCAAGCATCTACTGGGCACCACACATTGTCCTAGGCCTCCTGTACACCAAGGGTGAACGAAAAGCAGAATCTTCTAGATGGACATTCTACTGTGGCCAGGAGGATAGATACATGAATTGGTCATTCTGATTCATTCTGGTACAGTCAAGGGAGGAGGAAAGGATAGCCTGAGCTATGGGAGACTGAAGATGTGCTCATTTTATTCTTAAATTCTTTCCCTGGCATTTGTGTTTCTCCCATTCCTTCTCCTTTAAGATTATCTGGGAACTGGTTATTTTTCTTATTGTGGATTAATCTTCACTGACCTAAGGAAGTGCTCATCTTCCCATCTGCGTGGCCAGCAAGCAGGATAAGTTTCATCTTCCAGGTGCTTTTTTTTTTACTCCCTGCCTGGGTGTCCTCTTAATTCTTCACAAACAAGCTTAACCCCTTCATGACTCTGTCATCTCACCAACTATCCATCACGGAGCTGGCAGCAGAGATTTAGTGTTGGGAATGGTTTAGACAAAGCTGTGGGAAAAAAAAATAGAATCCTGCTACTGAGCCGAGGGATGCAAGAGACAGAGGCAGATTGTGCACTCTTTGTTCCGTCTACTCCTTTGTTCTTAAACAGACAATAATTTATTTGATGTGGACCGAGATTTATTTCATGACTTACAGGATTGGAAATTTGGGGGCAATAAAGATTTGTCAGACTATTCAGACCTGTCATCTTCTGAGTGCCTTCTTCAGGCGCCAAGGTTTCCTTAACTGCCCAGATAAGTCTTCCAGATGACTGCTGGGGCCCTCTGTCAAAGGAAGCAGCCTGCTTTCTGTTAGCAAGGCTCAGTGGATGGCTGTGGCATGCAAGAGTGGCACTCGGCTTCAGAGAAGCCAGGAACTGAATGGAGAAGGGTACCAACAGAATGTAAAGCATGAAGAAAAGTATATGCATACAGCATGAACTCCACAGCAAGTATGATGGTCCTCTGGGGCCCTGAAGGAATGCTCATGGCAGGGGAGGAAGGTAACAAGAAACAGTTGTAAGACACACAGAACTTGAAAGTATTTTACTTCTCCTTGTCTCTACACCCCTACCTGTAACTGAACACCTAGGAATAGGCTGGTAAGCTTTTGAACTGGATTTGTGGTGAGTTGCAGACCCTTGTCTTCAGCAGTTCAGTGGATGCTGCTTCTAGGCTTCACCTTCTCCCTAGTTATCATGAGCCTTGACTCGGCCCTAGTCTCTTCTGAGGATGTCCCTGGACTACCAGAGCTGTCTGGTGTTTGCACCCTACTGTTTCGTTTCACTCTTGCTTGAGAAAATATGCCATGGAGGGCAGAACATAACAGCCCCAGGAACACTGACTGGAGTCTGAACACACTCTGTGAGGTGCTGCTCTGGGTCAGGTTGAGACCAAGACTTTCCCTGACATGTCACATTGGCTTGTCTTTGTCCCCATCACCGCCCTGCCTCAGTCCCTCCCCGGGTAGCTTCTACTGAGACACTCGGCCAGGTATCTTTATCCTGGGGTTTGCTCTGGAAGGGCCAACTTGTGGCCCATTGTAAACCCAATAAGTTAGTATTGTCTGTTTGTTAATCAAAGACCCATCTATCCTCTTTCTTTCTTCATCTCGAGAGTTTACAAGTTTCTGTCTTGTACTATTGTAGATGGTGAAGAGTTACTGAAGCTGAGTGGCTCGAGATCAAAGGTCATATGCTGAACTTGGAACTGACTCAAGGGACAAGATGTGTCATGTCAGATGGTAGCCACCTCCTTCAGTTTCTATAAGCCTAAAAGAAGTCTCTGGCATAAAGGAAGCCTGTGCAATTCCATGGCCCAAGCTTGTGATTGCATTGTACTTGGAAGAGTAATAGAATGAGCAACTTTTGAGAGACGGTAAAGACTATAAAAACTCCGATTCTGACCAAAGGACAGAACTCGGCCATCCCCTAAGACAGCTCTCTTTCCCTGCACCTTGGTCTAGGTGTTTGTTGTCCTCTATATAACATGGTGTGGTCCTCAAGAGACTCTACTCATCTGATGCCTCCTTTCTGTACAAAGGTCAGACTCAGCAAGACCATGTCTGAGAGTTAAGATAGGTGTTCTATAATACAATGTAGTGAAGGGTATATCACAAGAAAAGTCCACCAGTCATGGAGTTGTACATACTAGGTTTAAGCCTGGGTCTGTCTAATCCATAGGGCAAATGGGTAGAGTTTATCTTAACTCCATGAACCTTAACTTCTTCATTTTTAAGACTGATTTTTTTCCATCTATTTTATGTGTATCTATAATGCACATGTATATATTTGTGTGTTTGTGTTCATATGTATGCATGTGTATTGCACAAGTATGTGGAGATCAGTTACTGTCTTTGGGTGAGATCCTCAGTCTCCACCACCACCACCATCACCACCACCACCACCACCACCACCATCATCATCATCATCATCATCATCATCATCATCATCATCATCATGTCTCTCACTGAACTGGGAGCTCACTGATTCAGTTAGGCTGGCTAGCCAGTCAGGAATTGGCTTGTCTCTGCTCCTGTGCCTAGATTTTAGGTGTGTACCAGCATGCCTCAGCTTTTTACCTGTGTTCTGGGGATTTGGTCTCAGACTCTCACTTCACAGTAAGAACTTAATCAAGTAGGTCATCCCCCCAGTCTTTGTCTGTGAAACTGACATGGTACTAAGTGCAAAAGAAACTTTCCCTAAAGGTCAGTGGGCTCCGGTACTTAAAGTAATCATGAACGCTTCCATCACAGCCCTGTAGAGGTGAATTATCCACTTTGGCTACTGCTGGGTTGTGTATAGGCTCTGTATCTGCCCCAGAGCTTTCTAGATTTGTGAATGAAACACACACATGCACACGCACATGTGCACGCAAGCTAATTTTGATATGCCTTGACTAACTCAATAATTTAACTTATTTTGTAACTCTCCCGGAGGCTAGCATACATTTCCCTTCAGTATTCCTGGCTTAACATCTTCTAAATCTATATTTTTATCTTTGCTGCCCTGTTACCTTCTGGCCAGCCCACCCCCCATAGGGCTGAATTCCCTTTCCATCTATATTGTAGGATGCTTTCTCTCCTGCAGCTCTTATATCTGCTGCTTCTCCCTCCTAGTCATGGCAATTCTCTCCTTCCTTTCTTCTCTCTTGGTCCTTTGCCCACGCAATCTAAAAGTCCCATACTATTTCTTTGCCCTGCCATTGGCTATATGGCAATTCTTTATTATTAAACAAAGGCAGCTGGGGTCAGGGACCCTCAGCTCTTGAAGCGCAGCTTTTGGGAGCTAAAATAAAAGAAAGCATTAGAACCAATTCTCAACGCAGCCCCTTAACGGATACATCAATTGCTATCGAGCTTGGTCAGTTCTGTAGTCAGAGAGGACAGAGGAGGCTCTGGGATGCAAATCTACAGCTTTGCAATGGGAAGACCCAAGAGGCTTCACTATATGCACTAATGTTTCCTTAGATGGCCGTCTACCCTGGACACCCTGCAGGGTTTTACAGGTCTTTGTTGACCCAATTTCTATTCTCTAACAAAGGAATTCAATCATACGTTTCTTGACAATACACTTTGCATTGGAAATATAGCATATGATGAAGGGGCTGCAAACCAACAGGGAAAGATAAATTACCTAGAAGATGGCACTGAGAAAACCGCAGATTCCGTGTGCCTACCTGACTTCTACATTTGCTGAAGCTAGCTTAGAAGGAAAACAAAACTGGATCCCTTTAAATGAAGCCATGATCATGGACAGATCAAAGGAGTTAATGCACTGTCTGGTAGAAGGCTAATAGAAGAAAATATGATAATAAATTTTTTGACCTTGGGATCAGGGATGAGTTCTTGTTTAAAACCTTCAAATCACAGCAGATAAGGCAAAAGTCTAAACTTGACTAATTGGAGATTAAAGCTTTGGAGGTAATGTTGGCTGGTGACCCCAGCAGAAAATATTCCTTTTAATCTCTAAGACTGACAAGAAGATTAATAAATAGCACCAGAAGTTTCTGTAAGCCAGCAACCAAAGAAGCAGTGAGTGAAAGGTAAGACTAGGAGGTAAAGAGAAGATTTCAGCCCAGAGCCTTACAAGCCCAGAAGATCAAACTCCTTAGCAGCCACAAATATGGAAAGCAAAAAACTTAGGGCACCAATTAAAGCTTGGGGGAGAAGCAATAAGAAAAAAACAATGGAAAATGCCACCTGTTGGCAGGAATATGAGTTATCAGAACCTGCAGGCCTGCAGTCAGGGTGTTCTTCTGTGCAGTATAGCCATTCTAGAGAGCAATGTATTCTCAGTCCCAACAACCCTGTCCCTGAACCCAAGAAACCCTCCCACAGTCTGCAGGAGCCCACTGGGGTCTCCTCCTCAAAGCACCATCTGCTGGGAAGTGTGGTGAAGATTCTGAGTGTCTCTGGGGAATGTGTAGGTCTAAGGTGGCCTAGACACTTCAAAACTGCAAGTAGTATATGCCAGCTTCCAAAGCACGCTCAGGAGAAAAAGGAAGAACTTGAAGGATGAGACCCACATCAATAGAAAACACAAATCGGTAACGTGTATGTATTTTTAAGTATATTAAAAACACCAGTACTTTTGTCTATGGAGGCAAGAGAAGGCATGTGAGGATAAACCCCAATTAAAAAGGATAATATATAAATAAGTAAAATAGGGTAAGAAGGAAAATATTAGCATTAAAAGTGGAATTCGTGTTTTCTCAGTTTTCTTTGGTGAAAGGGACTTGGAAGATGTACTTTTGTGACAGTTTTTAGTAGAAGGGAACAAAGATTCCATAAAATGGTAGCAGGACAGAGAAGTGGTATAACCCAGGATATCTTTTCCAGGAAGTACCTTTCCAGTGTCCCTAAGCTATTGGGTTTGACTTGTTCATTGCAGGTGTGGAGACAAGCTTCTATCATAGGGCAGGTGACAGAGGCCCTAGGGATTGAACTGAGTTAACTGAGACTGCATGTCAAACAGGTGACTGTCAGATGACCATCTGATCAAGATACAATAAAATGGAATTGTTTTACAACCAGAACACTAAAAGCTGTCTGATTAGTGCATTCTCTCCCTTTGGTCAAACTACACAGGAAGCCAAATCATAATCAGAAGGCTCCTTTGATGGGGACTGAGATAAAGCAAAAGGAATTTAAATGATCTTCAAAGAAGTCACTTAACCAGAAGCAATTGATGGATTGTCCCAGGACAGGGCTGGTCTCGCTGATGGGAATATAATAGTAGGGTTATATACCTGTTGTAATGTGGACACATATAGAACACCAAATTAAATTCAGTTGGGTAGGAAGAAAAATAGGCTGAAGACTGGGACCTGCACAATTCTAAACAAAAGTAGAAGCCTGATTCCAGACAAACAATATAACCAGTCACCTCTGGAAAAACAGATCTCAGAACAAACCTGCCCAGGTCCCTGCAGACTGTCAGCAATAAATGGATAAACGTAAGAAAAGCTAGGCACACCTGGCAGGGTTGAATTTTACCAGAGCCCCGGGAGCCTGGAAAGCAGCCAAGGTTAAGCAATCCCCTCGACCTTTTGTATTTCAGAAAATGGCTGACTTTCAAAGAACAGTGCTCCTCCTGTGACTTCTAATTCACAGGAACCCTTTGTTTGCCTACCCAAGGCCACAGGGACCCTCCAAGGTCACATCTGTTGTCTCCTAAGAGATTGGCTGAGCTGCTGCTCCTCCTCTGATCCATCCAGACAAACCGCTTATTGACTAAACTTGGGTTAAGCATCTCTTCCCACAGGTTCTGAACTGTGGCTGGAGTCCACCTTCCCTTTACCAGCTCCTCCTGAGTATAAAAGGGCCATGGGGTCAACACTCTCAGACCTTCAGTTTATTCTTTGCAGCTTCTCACCCCAGGCTTCCTCTCCTTCAGCTCTCCCCTCTCCCCTCCCCCAATGTCAAATGCTACAGTATAATAGTCTTTTTATTCCCCTCTGTGGGGTCTCATGTGATGGGGGGGGGGGGCTGTGACATGATCATCCTGGGAGGGGGGGACCTCTGTTGGCCTAGACCCTGACTTTCTGAATTCTCTTGCCTAGTCTTGAACAAACCACCTTGATGTTTCAGGGAAGAATTCTTACTTTCCCTCACCTTGTCCTGTTGACTAACTTGGCCTATTCCTTCCTCTGGGAAGAAAGAGCTCTTACTTTGATCACTCAGGCTTGTGGCTGTCTGGGGTAGAGGGGATAGTTTTTTTGTTTTTTTTTTAATTTCCTCATTCAGAGCAGTGTAGTATCCCCAGAGATCCTCTCTGACATGTGCTTTTCTTCCCTTCCAGACACTTGTCCTGCTGTCTGTATTTTACCTTGCTGTCTTTCTAGACCCACTTTTCTCCCTGCTCCCTTATCCTGAACCTTTGAGAAGTTAATTAATTGGTTCACTGACTACGAAAGCATGCAGAGACTGGTATCTGAATGCTGGGGAGACTCTCGTGCCCTGGGAACCCACAGATGCAATGTCTCTGCCATGGAGAAGCTCACCGAAAGCAGAGGAGACAGACACAGTAAGTGATATAGCACAACGTGATCAATCTGGTAATAGAAATATGAAGGGAAAATGCTGTGCTGTGGATTGAATTTAAATCAATAGAGGGGAGGAACAAAGTATGCACAAGCCACAATTGAAAATGTGTCATGTTTTATATCAAGTACCTAATCTCCCTCAGGGGCCCTTTAAATGAGATATTCTTTCAAGGTCACAAACTGGGTAATTTGGTTCTTAATCTTTAGTCACCTGCTTCTGAATCTGCCCAGGAAGAGGTTTGACAAACACAATCTTGATTTTGGAAAAGCAGCCAGTAAACAGGGAGTTTTGGAGGGAAGCGTTGGCCTGGGCTCCTGCTCTATCTCCTCCTGTCTTTGAAGCCCCTCCTTCCAGGTTTCAGAGATCTAAGTAGGTGAGCTTTGTGCCCATCCCTTGGTTTTGCACACAACACATAGGAAGGTGGCCCCTGAGGCTCTGGGTGACCCACATGGCTTTGTTCAGATCTGTCATCTTCTCCATAGTCCCTCTCTGGCATATCTGGTGACTGTTATAGGGACTCATCTGGATTACTGAGAAAATGCAAGTTGTGTGTAAGGGCCTTCTCTTTCAGAAGTGTTGAAGAGTGGTTCCACAGGTGCTAGACTTTCCTTCACTATCAACACCCCACTACCAGCATTCATAGAAATTCATTTTCAATTATGAAAAAGAAAAAAAAGGACCTTTCTTAAGGTATAAAATGACGTAACAGTTTACACATAGAATATGGACCTTCCAATCTTGATAAATGTACCCATAATCATTCTGTAATACTTTCAAACTCCCAAACCACTTATGAGATAAAAGAAAGGCTGAAAAAAATCAGATAGTATGAGAGTATCCCTGAAAATACCATGTTTGTCTTTAAATTTTAGTTCACATTTGTGAACTTGATTCCTCTCATTTTACCAATGAATGTACAAATATTTTTGTGTGTCCGGCCCTCTGCTATATGTTAAGGTATGTGTACAACCCTTTCCTTTGAGATATCTATGACAGGGACCAACAGGGTACTTGGCACTTTGGTCTTTTAAAAGATAGTGTTGCTCTATATCTCCTAGCCAGACTGCTTCATCCCTATTTTAGGTCCCAGTTCAGGCTAATGCTCTAGCATCCTAAGTTACTGTCCCCTTCCCCTCTCCATTCAGCCAGGTCAGGGAGGCTGGATCTCAAGTGTGCCTCTTGCAAACCCCACCTAAACAAACCCTTTATCTACTTACCCATTATAAAGATAAGCATGATATTGTCTCAAATTAATTATCACAATTCTTATTCCTCTTACCTTTTTTGCAGAAGTCTTTCAGTGTTCTATATGCTTTGGAGAAACATGAACACAGTCTCGTTCTTGCTCTGGCATTTACTAGCTCTGTGGTTTCAGGTACCCTATTAAGCCTTGTTTCTCTTATTTGTATATGAGAGACTGCTGAGATTTTTGTGGATAATATGCATAGCAGTGTTCAACCAACTTTAGCTTTGAAATATCACTTTTGTAACTTGTAATTTGCCTTCTTAAACAACCGCGTATACGCCATCAAACTCATATTGTTCTCAAACTGGAATGTGTCAGAAAGAGAGGAGAAATGTCGAATAGAAAATGTGTACCCTGTGGAGACTAAGGATCCCAAGGCTAAGATACTGCTACCATGCTGGCTGTAGGAAGCTGGCCACTCTAGCCAGAATAGAGAAGGGTTCCTTCTTTTACTTCTGGCTACACCACGCTCTCTTAAAGCTTCTTGGCAGAAGTCTGCCACCTCCTAGGCATCCATCACCACCTGTCTGCCTCGTGACTTCATTCAATGCTCACTTCTTTCACCCTTTTCAAATCTCATCACCACCTCAGGTTGGTTTAAACCATCGCAGCACTTGAAGACTCTTTTTTAGTGTCCTTTCCCAAAGCCCCAAATCCTGATTATTCCAGTGTGCACTACTTAGGGCATAGACTTAGGCATCTCCTGTGGTGTTCATGCTGTCACCAAGATCTCCCCTGCAAATCTCGTTCCCAAATACTCCTCCTTTGTATCTACTGCCACCAACAAAGGGAGATCTTGTCATAGGCCCCCTCAGGACAGCCCTGACTTCTTTTTTACCCTCCCCTTTGTGAACACACAAGGCCACTCAACATATGGATCCTCCTGCACAGTAGTAATATGCTGATGAGTGACAGGGCAAGTGGCTGGAAGCAATATGGCTATGACCACAAACCAATGTGCACTAATACTAAAGACAGAGCCACAGGACTCTATCTGCTTGCCTACGCCTGGAGGGTTGCAGCTGTGGGATCATCTAAACTCATCAAAATGACCTATCACCTAAGACAAACAAACAAACAAACAAACAAACACAGCCCAGTTTCCTTCCTGAAATAGAAAAAAGGAAAAAGAATTGTCTTAATTCTTAATTATATTTGTAAAGTTTTGGGGTTTTGTTTTGTTTTGTTTTATAGGAAGTAAGACTATTAACAGAATTGTATATCCCTCATCTTTGGAAGTGTTTGGTATGATCTGATAAGAGTCTAGATAGACTGTAACCAAATTCTACTTTCAGCTGGTTCATGTTTCCCAGCTGAAAAGAAGATACCCTGGGACCTTCCTCCTGCCAAGAGTCTGTTCTATGAGCTTCCCCAGAAACAGATACTGAACACTAAGTCTGGATTTCAGGCCTTAGCGGATGACAATGGCGCAGTAGCTGTAAATTTTGAGCTGTAATTTTTGATCAGACCATAAATTTTGAGCTAGGACAGGAAAAGCAGACCTAGAGATGCTTTGGTGACATTTAGGTTTCCAGGTACCACCATAAGCAGAGGCAGGAGTCCTGTACCTGAAGAAGTTGGGGTGCTTCACTTCCAGGGCTTAACTGAAGTGTCGAGTCACATGTCTCAACATGGCTTAACCCCAGATGTGTGAACTCCATGCCCAGGGCAGGGCTTGAGTTATAGCTCAGTAGCACAGCATGGGCTTAACCTAGCCTGGCTTAACAAGGTCCTAGCTTTGATGCTGAGCAACAAAACATAGGCAACCTGGAAGATAGTCTAGGACAGCCTTGTCACTGAGTTACGAAGTCTCCTGACCATTCTGAACTTGAGCATCTCCCAGTGCATGTAGGAGCTGGCAATGAACAATAGATGAAGGAGAGGCCCTCCCTGCAACAGCATATGGTGCTAAATGAAGGCATAAAACAAAGCTGGAAGCTTAAACCCTTTGATTTATAGCCTATATTACAAACATAGTAGGCATTCCTCAGTTGGGTTTCTAAAATATCCTTGTTCATGTATATTTAGATTTTATCTTACACAGAAGTTAGCTATCTCCCTAAAGTCTTTGCTTAAAGGATAGTTAACCAATTTGCATTCTCAATACTTGAATTTTCAAAAGCCTTGCTGAGGTATAGCTACACATCAATCTCTTCAGTTGAGGTAGACTACAGTAACTTTTAGAAGTGTTTGAAGAATGGTAGTGGGTAGGCTCTGCTTTTCAGTGCGTGACTAAGAGCCTGCCAGACTTGTGACACCAGCTTGATTGGCTTCCAAGTTAGCTATCTCACCATACAGAATCCCGAGAAGTATTTTGGGATTTCCAAGGAAGTCCATCCGAGGAAGGCAGATTTCTCAAGTCACTGTGTCCTTCACCCTAACCTGGCCCTGTGTTTTCTGCCAAAGCATTTCTCTTGCAGTCTGGTCCTGCCCATGAGATCGTCCCCTGACTTTGCAAGTCTGAACCACTGTAAACTTCCTTGAAAAAGTGTTACGGCTCCTTAACCCTCTCCAAGAACCTGTACCTGCCATTTGCTGGCAAGTAACATTAGATGTTCTGGGGGTGGGGGGAAGGGGCCACCTCTCTGAATGTGAACTTTGAGGATTTGGGCTTCTATGTAGATTTCCTCATAGTGTAAGAGGGAGCAGAAGAAACACAATTGCTTCTCTTGGAAATCAAATAGGACTATTGAGAGCTGACGGGATCAGAAGCTTGGCAGAGTCAAGGAGAGGTGAGCTCTCTGGTGGCCCCAGGGTGACTCCACCAGCCAGGCATATGTTCTGTGCATTGTGTACAAGGACACTTCAGGAAGCAAGGTCCCTCAGTGTGAGAAGCATGGGAAAACAAGACAGTGTTGAGCGTTGGAAAAAGAGCAGTCTAGTCACCCTTATTTCTCTGTGTGACCACAGACAAGTATCCTCATCTCAGTTTCTTGGTCTACAAAGGGTTGAAAAGGGCAACTTCAAACCTGTCATCCTATCTTTCTGGTTCTTTGCTTTGTTTGATTGCCAAACACCAATTAATGTGTGAAGGAAGCAATGTCTGCTCTTCCTACTGCCTCATAAATAAATCCATTTCTTCCCTCCTCCCTGCCTTCTTCTCTGAAGTGCTGGAACCCCTCCCAAGGCCTGGAAACGCATGAATTCTGAGGCTAGAGAAGTCTGAGTGGAGCCCATGTCCAGGCCCATCTTTCTGGTTCATTTGCCAAGAGTTATCTCACCCAGGTAACCTCTCATGGAAATTGACTCTTTTTGTGTTGGTCCCAGAAACTTAGGGCCTGAAGTGGGCAGGTGCCTCCCATCTGTCGACCCAGATATGCTTGCACACCTGGCATCATACTGAAACCAGAGAAGGGAGCAAAAGGGAAATGAGACCTTAACCCTGACAGATTTGTTGAGGTAATTAGGTAACTATGTGGCCATTACATCGTATGTCCTGTTATGCTCTACGGCTGGCCCTGTGAGTCATTGACCTACAGCCTTCTACTCAGAGTATGCTCAGTGGACCAGCATCACCTGCGAGCTTGTTGGCAAAGTAGAATCTAAGGCTCCATCCACCCCAGACATTCTGAAGCCAAATCTAAGACCCTGGATGAGTTTCAAACACACACAAAGACCATTGGTTAAATGTAACAAAATCAGAGTTCAACATTCTTTCCCAAGGGATATTTTTCCATCCTTGGAATAATTGTAGTGGTAATGACACAACTACTTACATTTCACAGAACCTTTTACATATATGAATTTCTAGCCTTCAATTTTACCAGGTAGCTTTTTATTATTTCACTCACTTATTTATGATTTATGGTTGTTATTGATCATATGTCCTGGCCCTTGGAATCTAACCAGGGACTTGGAAATGCTAGGCAAATACTCTGCTACTGACTCAGCCCTGTTTTGTCCTTTTTAGGTTAGGAGACTGAGACACAGAAAGACTTGGTGCTTGACCAAGATCATATAGCCAATAAATAGGAGCGAACCCAAACTCATTTCCAGGCTGAAAATCTTGACTTTGTAATAAAGTATTGACATTTCTCCTGAAAGCCTTTGGGTTATTTAATCTGGAGGACTAGTGAGGCTCAACTAACATTCCTTATGATGAAATTATTGGGGTTGATTCCCGTTGTCTGTCAGTCAATGTGTGTGTTTACATGCCTTTGCTTAATCTGAGTAAATTTTATGGAAATAAATCTGGACCCTGTTTGTGAATGTTTATCTCCCGCTAATCAGAAGTGAGGTGCAATTAGACCAGAGTTAGAAAGTAATGGCATAGTAGTTACCACATAATTAAGAAGTAATAGCATGCGATTATATCTCTGGCCTGGAGATTTAAAGTGATATCATTAGAGCCCACCTCCTACTCACAGAAACCAGGGATATGGATGTGATAGCAACACAGACATTACTAATTAACTGTCATAGATGGTCATTTTTGCCCTTTACCCCTTGAGTTTCTAAGGTTCCTGGCCTTGACTTGCTTGCACGTTGGCAGTCACTTAGCTATTTTGTTCCAGGCCACTAAACTGCAGTTCTGTTTTACACAGGGAATCTCTGTCTCAACTGCCCAAGAGGAAAACATTTGTTTGTTGCTATCTACCCTGTTTACAGACACCTTCTGTTAACCAGGAGTTTTGCAACATTGCTTTGCTTAGGAAAACTCTGCAGAAAGCCATAGCAGCATTGCTGACCTCAGGAAGTAGGAGCTTCAGCATAGTTGGCCTGAAAACACTTGCTTTCTTATCTGCTGAGGAACCCAAATCTTGTCTGTCCCCTCGAGGGACACACAGCCCTGGAGAAAGGCTGACACAGGTGCAAGGACTATTTGAGGCTATACTTAGGGCAGTGTCGTTGAGCTAACGCTGCCCTTACCTCCTACCCAGGAGTACCCAGAACACATACTGCAGTTCATTTCAGAAAGCTGAGGATTTGATTGGCCATGAACCCAGTTTGCCTATTTGGTTTTCCATCTATTTCCTTCATTACTTACTGTTCATCTGTGCATTGATGGCCTCATTGTTCAGCTGGGCTGAACCACTGCTCTTCTGGGATGCTAATCGAGTCCCTGTTAGTTACAGAGGGTCCGTCCGTCCATCTTACAGCTCAGCTTATGCCTCTGAAGCCACCTTTGACTATCTCAACTTGACCAGCTTTATTACTGAGTATAGACACAGTCTTGAAGGTGAAAACACTGTTCATTTCTATCCAAAGGGACACAGGGAACATCCAATATTGACAGAAGCTCTTACCAGCTGTGATACGTAAAACTTTATGCAGAATCCAGCAGAGGAATGGCCCCAGGACTTTGGCCCAGAGCACCATGCACAGCATTGAGCTATTTCACTTTTCATTTCTGCTTTAAGAGACCAGAAAAGTCAGACAACTAATCCAAATGATGTATTGGGTAGGATGAAGCTTAGCAGGTTAGGTGGGGGCTTAATTATGGAAGAACAAGTATCTTTGGCACAGAAAAGAAAGTGAACTAAAAGTCCCGGAAGCGTAGGCCTTAGAACTTGGTTCTTGGGACATCGTCTGATCTGAACTCACCATCTTATATATGAGGAAAAAGAGGCCGGGATTTTACAGAATCTGCTCCCAAGTTCAACACTAGTGAGGGCTGAGCCAGAAGTATCCATGTTGTGATACTGTGTGAATTAGTATAATCAGGTATATTTCTTGTTCTTCCTCTAGAGAACAAATGTAATAAGAGAGAGCACCACTGAGAACAGTGCACACAGAGAGCTTGTGTGTTGTAATGGAAACATTGGCTTCAGAATAAGAAAACATTCACTCCAACTCTTTTCCAGCCCGAGTGACCAGGGTTCTTGTAGAAGGAACCGAATCTTAACCTATCCAGATAATGGGAACAATAAAAGCCTCCTCACTGATCACATGGAAAGAGAGCACAGAGCAGGGAGACACTGTGCTGTGTACTGTGCATATGTGCAGCCTGAGTCGGAGTCCTGTCTGCGATGAACTCCATTTAGCACTATGGGCAAAGGAACTGAGAAGGACTTTACAGGCTCGGGGCTAAACTGTGGCATAGAATAGCACCCTCTGGTTTGTCAGACAGTGGTGAGCAGTGTAGAGAAAGGATCTACACAGCTCAGGGATGTGAGTGTGCATGTCTAGCTTGGAGTGTGGATGAACACAGGACACAGAGCAGGTCCCTTGTTCATCTCTCTGCATCTGTCTTCACTCCAGCCTGCATTCTGCTGCCAGATTCATCTTCCTGATTAAAACCTTATAATTTCTCCCCATTGGTATTAATTCCAAACACTTAGCTTGAATTCCCATTTATCGTCATATAAACTCATCTAAACTTTCCTGCAATTGTGGTCCCTGCCAAACTCAGCTTTGCAGTGCTCCAGATATACCCCTGGGGTGCCTTCAATGGTGCTTTCTACCCTGGCTGTCGTCCTTTCCCTGAGATGTTCGAATTATACTTGGCTTTTCTAACCTACAACATGTATTAGAAATGGCAACTACCTCACAGGGTTGTATAAATCATCAGCATGTGATCTGACATAAAACATCTGCAAGGTAAACTGCTGGTGAATATAACTCAGCTCCAACCTCCCATGGCCAGCTCGCCCATCCCATCTAGAACCTTTTTGCTCCCCCTTGTATCCAGCATATCTTACTCCTGTTTCAAGAACTTAGAAATCCTGAATATTCAGCACACATTGAATGGGAGGTTGTCCCATGTCTCCTACCAAATGATAAGAGCATTAGAAGCAATGACTTATATTTCCCAGAGCCTGGGGATGTGATCTCATACTGAGTCTACCCTGGTTCAAATCCCATCTCCCTTTGGTCAAGTAACTCAGCCTCCTTAAGCTGGTCTTCTCTGTGAAGCAATAATATCATGCACCTTATGAATGTGTCGGGGCAGTGCAGTGAATGAATCAGTCCCTGCAGACTACTAAGTCTGGAGCTCAGTACATGCTCTGGGCAAGTATTAGGTATTAACTGTTATGTGTCGCTTGAGCTTTGAGTAGAACTATGAACACAGTATTTGGGGAATGCCTGAGTCATGACGTCTGATCTGGAAGGAGCATTATATGCAGAAAAGCCTCGATCTCATCCCATTGTAAAATCCATTGACGGTGTGTCACTGCTGTACTGGGTCAGGTGTTTTCAGAAGCATGACAAGGCTGTGTCTTGGGGGCCTTCATTCTCATTCACTTTTAAGAAAACCACCCAAACAGAAGCAAGCGATCTGGCCCCTCTTCCTGCCTCAGATGCTTTGCTTTTTATCCTCTTCACACTTCACAGGAACTCATGAGGACCCACATCTTACTCTTCCTCAGGACCTCTTTTCTCTGAAATGTGCCCCACCCCACTACCACCCCCATTGTGTCCCTGACATTGCTGCTCATATCCTGTGCTGTAGTTCTAAAAGCCTAGATTTGTCTTCCAGCTCTGTGCTATTGGGAGGTCATGAAACCTTGAGATATACAGCCTACTTGGATGTATTCATTCATTTGCTCATTCGGCACATGTGAGCCAGCTTACACATGTAGAAGCCAGAGGACAGCATGTAGGAGTTGGTGAACTGGTCAGGCTTCGTGGCAAGCAGCGTTGTCCACTCAGCCATCTCAAGGGCTTCCCGCCCTTTTCTCTTCCTGATTTTCTCAGGAGCTTATTACAATGATAGACAATTACTACCACACTCTCTTTTGCCAAGTCCCAGCCCAACTAGAGGTTTCAGTTTGGGTACCTCTCCTGCTAGGAGGTCTTCCTGGAAACCTTTAGTCTGCCTTAAGTACTGTGTTTGTCCCCTAATGCTAAGGTAATCAAGTGTCACAGACTGATAGACAACAAAGAAAGTCAGCTTTTGGAAGGTAACCATGCTCTATTCGGGAACAGAGTCACTGCAGGATGGTGCCCCTTGCTTAGTCCTAACGGGAGACTGTCTTTGACACCTCCCACATCTGCATTTCCTTTTGACCTAGCTCTTTGGGTTGCTATTGGATGGGAAAAGCTCAGCAGTACTGATGCTCTGATAAGAAGAGTTCACTGCCATTTGCAGCGTGAGGACCATGAGGAGGAAGAGACCTTTGTTTACCTGGGAAAGCTCCCCACACACATCCACTTCAATATCTACACATTCTGCTTCTATAATTATCAAGTTATGGGATATATGTTGTGATGTTTGTTGTTGTTTCTTTTCTAATAACCCATAGCGGTTGAAGCCAACCATGTGACTTTTCTGCCCAATCAGACTGTAAATCCACACCTCCAAGGTGCCAGAGGAAGCAAATGTCCCGGATGCCAGAATACAGCAGAGTAGAAGTTGGGCTCTGTGGGAGGAAACGTGAGTATCACAAGAAGACTCGGATAGCCCAACTCTGAGGTGGAGGTCAGGGGCACCCATTTATGCTGGCTCTTAGAACTCTGGGGAAAGGGGTTTTTTGGTTTTCAGGCTGCCTCTGCTCCTTAGGGAACTAGTACAGTGGTATTCCCCCAAAGGACCTCATGCTGGATTGATGCAGCCAAGTCTGCATATGCTGTTATTGCTGCAGAAGTGGGTACAACTTTAAGCATAGCCTTACTGTGGGATTTACACCGTGTGCTCTACCACCCAGAGACTGTTTCCACTGCTTTGGAAGGCACCCTGTTACCTCCAGCCATCATCTCAGTGCACTCTGTAAATATTTCCCCATGAGTGGTAACTGTATGAAACCAAACAGGAACAGGTAATGGCAGGCTGTGCCTGTGGAGCTAAAGCTTCTAGAAGCATCTCAGCACCTCCAAATTGCTTTCTGACACTCCCTCCATGTTAAGCTTGCTTCTTCATTTTCCCTTCTTATGGGGTCTTCCATTGCACACCAACCCACCTACTTATTGCTCAGGGCTCATCATAATATGCTCCAAAGGAACCCTTGATGCTCACTCATGAGCATCTCCGTGGCAGCCCTCAGCCCTCCTGTGTTAATTCTCTCTTCTTCACATAATTTCATAGCCATGCCCAGAGGTGCATCTCCTAGATGGTGCCATACCAAATTGGCAATCAACACTAACATCTCACTTGCTAAGTTTGTCCTTTGGCAGTTTCATATGTGTATAAAATGTTTTAAGCATATATGCTCTCATGTAATCTCCCTCCCACTTTTTCAGAACCCCTTCTTCCAAATGCCTATTCTTCCAAATTCCTATTTTCAATAATGATCATGGTCTGTTTATATTTCCTTCCACAGCAACAGTCTGTGAGTGGGAAAGGCATGGTGTGACTTCCATGAGGAGGAAGCAATGTTCAAGAGTTGCACCCACTTCGACAGCCACAGAAGGGGGCATGCTGGTCTGGCTGAGCCAGTCTGGCACTACGGCCTCTGAGAACATATTAAACCACTAGGGACCTCTTAAAATAAGGGTGAATGGCATCCTCTGAAAGCTGTGATCATGTTCTGACTCCAGGAACATGTGGAGAGCTTATTTCCAAAAAGGGTCACTCACTGCTGATGTGATCCTCAAGCGAAGGATCCCAAGATCCAATCAACAAGTGATTGTTATTCAGGTGAACCTTAAGTCCTATGGCAAGTGATATTAAGTCCTATGGCAAGTGATGAAAGGGGGAAAAAAAGGAGAGTCATTGATAGGAGAGTTGAAGCCATAAAAAGATGGAAGAGGTACCAAAGCAGATATAAACCAGGCCAAAGAGATCCCTCAGTGCTTAAGACTATCTGCTGCTCTTCCAGAGGTCTGGGGTTCTGTCTTCAGCACCCAGGTCAGGTCAGGCAGTTCTCAGTAGCCTATAAATGCAGCTCCAGGGGGATGCAGTCATAGGCCTAGGAATGCCCAGAGCCATCAGCTAGAAGAGAAAATTCTCCCCTTGAGCCCTTATGGGAGCCTCAACTAAGCCTTGGTAACATTTTGATTTTAGCTTCTGGCCTTCAAAGGTGTAAGAAAATTTAAAAACCAAAACCAAACAAATGAAACAAAATGAACAACAAAACAACGTGATGTTTTAAGCGGTAAAGTCTGTGGTAATTTGGTGTGGCAACTCTAGGGTAATTTAGGCAATAAGCCATATGCTTGTTAGTCTAACAGAATGGCATTGCTGCCACTATGGGTATAGCTTGAGAATGATTTTCAGGACAGAGGAGAATGTCACAGAAGAAGACCCCTGGGTCAAAAGCAAATACTCTTGAGTTGAAATCGCACTGAGTTTCTTTCTAGTGCCCTGCTTGAAATGACTAACAGTTCCAATCTCCAGCTTTCTCTTTTACAAAATTTGTTCTGTTTGCCTCATGAATTTGGCATAAAAATTGAATCAGACAGAATATTGGATGTGGTTTGGCTCACAAATCTGCATCTACCTGGAAAAGGATTCCTAGATTCTGACAGTCTATTTTCAAAATCTTATTGTATTTTAGTGTGTGTGTGTGTGTACGTGTACTGTGGAGGTCAAAGGACAAACTGAAGAAGTCACTTGTCTCCTTCTACCATGAGGGCTCCAAAGATCAAACTCTGGTGGTCAGGCTTAGCGGCCAGCACCGCAAGCTGCTGAGCTATCTCTCTGGCCCTTACTACTGCACCGGTTACTGCTTCTATGATTCTTGAGTCACGATGTTCTCATCTGTAAAAGCTCATGTTGAGTCCAGCATAGCATGCAAGGCTAACCTGGAGGTGGCGATGTTATAGCTCTAAACAATCTACAGCAAGTCTCAGACTTGATCCAACTTGGGTAAGTAGTGGTTGTATTTCGAGTTGTCACCATCACCCCACTTTCAAGAGCAGGAGCGGCTTTGTGTTGTAGTTAACCTTTGGTTTTCTTCATTTCTACACATGCCACATGTGTTCTTTGGAGAGATCCAACCTTTCCTGCTAGACAGAGTCTAAAAGAATTGTCAAAGAAAGAGATAGAGATGGAGATAGAGTGATAGTGATAGGGAGATTATAGAGATAGATAAAGACAGATCAGAGAGAGAGAGAGAGAGAGAGAGAGAGAGAGAGAGAGAGAGAGAGAATAGAGATAGTTATGAAGTTCTTCAGAGTGATAGTGATAGGGAGATTATAGAGATAGATAGAGACAGATCATAGAGATAGAGATAGAGATAGAGATAGAGATAGAGATAGAGATAGAGATAGAGATAGAGAGAATAAAGATAGCTATGAAGTTCTTCAGAGTTGCAGAAGTGGCTCAGCTGGTAAAAACCCTGGTCATACTAGCCTAACAATCCCAATAATAACAAAACCAGATATGGTGGCATGCATCTATACTCATGGCATTTCTACAGGGACGTAGGAGATGGAGATAGGCTCATCCAGAAGCTTGTGGGCCAGCTAGGCTACAGTACTCAGAACAAAGGTTAAAAAGGCTGGAGAGAGGGGTCAATGGTTAGGAGCACTGACTGCTCTTCCAGAGGTCCTGAATTCAATTCCCAGCAACCACATTGTGGCTCACAACCATCTGTAATGGGATCTGATGCCCTCTTCTGGTGTATGTAAGACAGTGCCAGTGTGCTCATATACATTAAATAAATAAATAAATAAATAAATAAATAAATAGATAGATAGATAGATAGATAGATAAATAACAGAACAAAGCAAAAACAATAAAATAAAATAAAATAAATAAGAGAGACTCTCAACAACTTGGCAGGTAAGAACTCTCTCCAAAGCACTGTCCTCTGACCTTCACATGTGTATAGGACACACACACACACACACACACACACACACAAACACCACTTTAAAATTGTGTTTCAATGTTATTCTCCTTTATAATAGAAGTCACATGAGTGGAGAAAAGTTTATAAAGAAGCTCTTTGTTGCTGTTGCTCCAGAAATAACTATCAATTCATAGTGGTCAGAAGAGCCGGAAGCACTGGATAGAAGCACCTCCAAATCTACAAGTGCTGTCCATCAAAGTATGTTCTAGCATCTCCTGGCAGGCAAGAGTAAGGACTACTTCTTTGGAAGCCATAGCATCTGCTTCATATTTTGGGCAGAAAACTAAACAGGTCACCAGGACCCAGGTAATTCTGACACAGTACATTTGCCCCCACACTCAAAGACATGTTGTTGTAAGTCAGCAAAGTAAAGGCTCAATTCTCTTATCAGTGGGGCTAGCCTGATCTAATCCAGCAATTATTTTTCTGGAAGGCCATTGAGAAGAATATAAGTGTAAGGTAGTACTATGCTGTTTTTGCACCATTGTTAACCTTTCAGCTCAAATAAAGTGGGTTCAAGTTGGAGGTGATAGACACTAGGGAACACTGGGTATGGAACTGGCAGCTGCCACTTGGAAGTCAAACAACAGAGGAGTTGCTTCAGGATAGAGGGACACCAGGGACAATCTTCCTCTCTAGTACTTTGTAATACATCAGGTGTCAGCTTGAAGGGGAATGGAAAGAGGAGCCCGTTATCCCCAGTGGTGTCACCAGCAGGAGAGGAAAGGAACCACATGATTCATTCAATTAGTCTATAAGTTCCCTCTGGATCTGCAGAGGGGCTTCCTGTGGCCATCAAGGTCAAGTGGTGAAGAACACTTATCTATGGGACTTGGTAGAAAACAAAAGAAATCTCATTTTCTCTCAAATTTAATTTTACCCTGTGTTCTGAGAGTGTGATCCTATCAGGCTCAGAGTGTAATAGCCCAGTTGGAGTGGATCAGATAGGATTTTTGATAGTGCCTGTGAGCTCTCAAATGGCAGGCGCATGCGCCCCAGCTGTCTGCTTAACCACAAGGTTTCTGAAAGTCGCCTTATCCCCATCCCCAGCCACAGATCTTGTCAGTGCTTTGCCTTAGCAGATGGTCAGCAGGAGGAAGGCCTGGGAAATGTCTTACCAATCCAGCCTAAGATGTTTCTATTACAAGTTCCCAGGGGAAACTGGGTTGCTTTCAAATCTCCTAGCCACTGCAATGATACCAGGCTCACCGTTTGTGAAGCAGGCTTCTAGGAGCACAAAGTGGTGCATTGTAAAGAACACCTGATAAACACCCCATAATTAAAGGGGTGCAGAGACAGAGTACCATGGCAGAGACTGGTGAAGTGAAGCTTGTGAAATGGTCAACAAAGCCTTTCCTACTGCAGAGAGCTGTGGGTGAGAGAGGGTAGATAGGACAGGAGGAACTGCCCTTCAGGGGTCAAGCACTTCAAGGTGCCTCAAGAACCAGAGGGCCTTCAAGACCTTAGAATCACTTCAAGATCTTAGCCCTTCAAGGCACGGAGAGAGCAATGCCTTCATCTCAGTCAAAGGACCATGACTGAGATTTAAGACCAAGAAACCTTCTAAGCTACAAGTAAAGTTAGAGGCAGGAGGCAAAACAATTGAGGAGGAAATGCCTTGGAGTGTCTGAAGCTTGTGTTTATCCTTGGGTGGTCTTTAAAGACCCAGTGTGGGGCAGATGTGGTCATGTGTACCGTGAAGAAAGAGACATACCCATACATAACACAGGCAGGCAGGCAGACAGGCTGTAATGGTTGAGGCACGGCTACCAGCAGTGTGAAGATATAACTAGCTCAACCTCAGACTCTGACTGCACCCCAGGGAGGGGCTTTTTGGCATGTCCTCTTCCCAGTTTATTATATGTATATCCAGTATCTGGAGGTGTGCTATGAGCCTCTAAATCCGGGAGTGGGTTTTTTGCCCCCTTCGAAGTCTCTAGGGACTTTATAACTCAAAACATATCTGGGAGTGAAAGGTTGCTTTGATGCCCTGGAGTCTGAGGACAGATCTGAGGAGTAGGAAGTTCCTGTTCTGCTGTAAAGAGCACAGCCTTTTCTTCTGGCCTATAGAAAAGAGGGACTCTGGCTCTGTCCCTAGAAACTGCATCCCCATAAAACCTTTTGATGGCAAGCTCTCTGAAACTGTAGAGCGCAGAGAGGGATTATATTGCTGGCTACCTGTCTATTGACACAGCAATTACTAAATGATCTCATGAAGAATTCTCGAGGTTGCCCTTGGCATACTCCATCACCTTCCTTATAACTAAGCCCCATGGCCTTCATAACTAACCCTGCAATGGTTCAGGATGAGACTGACTCTTGTTCTCCCATTTCCTCCCTCCCTCCCTCCCTCTCTCTTTGATGTGTAGCAAACAGAAGATTTTGGAAGATTAGAAGGGTTTTGGCCTCTGTTTCAAATGTACTTGTGCAGGTGTTTAGGGGAATCCCTTTCTACCACAGTACTTAACTTCACTGTCAGCCTTGCCTTTAATGAATAAAACACAGCCCTTTAGAGCTGTCGGGCTATTTCACACTAAATTTACCTGTGCTCCTTAAACGACCCAAGAACTCAGCTGAGCTGTGCTGGCAAAGCAAGGCTGAACAGCCTGCACACACCAGGGAGATAGCTCACAAATTAAAGGAGTTAGACAGGCCCAATCTTCTGCAGGGCCCAATGGTACCTCCACCAACGTCATCTGCCTACAATGGAAAAAGGAGGGAAAGTAAATACATTCACTTAGTGGACTTCAGGTTGGTATGATTCATCCAGTTGAAAAGACCAGCATTGTGCAGGAAGAATGTAGAACACTGGGTGTGGGATGTGCTATTATCAATAATTAAAATGCATGACTATGCTAAGCAGCCCTTATTATGAGACTTTAATATAGAAATGTATATGTGTGTACACAGATCTAATATAAACACACACACACACACACACACACACACACACACACACACACACAATGGGGAATTTTCAGCATTCTGAAAACAGACAGCTAAATTCTGACTATCTTTACAATTGATTGCTATGTGCTTATTTCAAAATGAACTACTTCTACCTTCAGAGCTGCAGGCTGAGATGGGGTAGGGTATGGGACACACCGTAGAGCAATATGGAGTAAATAGTATCATATAGCTAATCAAATGTGGAAGCATATATTTGATACATGACTGCTTGTGCATATGAATGAGTATATGTAAACATTGTATGTAAGAGATTGTGGAAAAGCCGTGGATGGATGTGTATATCACACTGTGAATAATCTTAAGGCACTCAAATGAGACTGCACGCATTATAGGTGAATTAGCTCTTTTTATGTATCTCCATGTATTGTTTTATATATTATTAAAAGTATAATGCTTTTGTATAAAGTGAAATTTTAAAACCGCATTTAACTCTATTTAGAAATTATCTTGGAGGCAAGTGTAGTTTGCAAAATTCAGTGATAATGCTGGCACTATGCTATCTAATTAATACAATTTGCATTAGAGGAGACGGGGTAAGATGAGGTCAATACCACAGGGTACCACAGGAGACTTTGTAGAAGGGTTCTTAGGTCCCTGGAGGACTTCACCTTGGGCCTAGGGGCATACCTAGAGTGTTCTGTTTAATGTGCATACTGCGAACTTCACTGTCAATAAGCACTTCACTACATGGAAACTTAACAAATAAAATTGCTTTTGTTTAAAGCAAAAAGCTGCTTTGGCAAATATACTTAGTGAATTGGCTAACTGTGGGTGGTATAAATAGAGCTGGCCTCTCTGTTTTCCAAGGCTCACCAGGGTACTGCTGCCAGGAACAGAGGGGACATGGCACTGGAGTGTGATGAGGCAGGATGTCCACATGATGACTGAGGTCACCCATGCTTTTATTTCAATGTCAGATTATTTTATTTTCCTTGAAGAAATATGGTTAGACAGCCCTCAACAAAACCGAGATAAGAGGAATTTTATAATTCTTCATATCTCTAAAATACTCAATAGTTTACAAGAACTTTAGATATTAGAAATGAAACTAATGTTAATACCAAATCTATTAAATACCTATTTAACACTGAATTTCTGAGCTCATTTAGTTTCAAGAATGGCTCTGGAGGCCTTATTGTACCTATTTTACAGATAATGAAAGAGAAGTGGGGGGGGGGGGTTATGGCCTCTGCATGACCATGGAACATGGCAGAGTGTCTGAAATCTACCTCAGAGATCCCAATGCTATGGTAGGATTTCTTACTGCTCTATGTTGGCTTCCTATGAAGGCTATGAAGACCCTTTCCCTATGAAGAACAGATAAATCCTCATTACTCAAATTCTTGGTCATCCCTCAGGCCTTTACTCAAACCATCCTTTTAAGGATACTTGCCTTGTCTGCTTTATAAAAACTAATTTCCCATCTCTAGACAATCAGCTCATCAAACTAAGTTAGAGATACCCTTCCACATAGTAAAACATAGCTTGAGCTGTGATTTTATATAAACCCCACTTGTTTATAAAGGGTTTATATAAGAACAAAATCCTTTACCTGCTTATGAGCTATAATGCCTGGCAGCCCAAAGCTATTTAAACTTGCATTTGTAGAACAACTGAAAAAGTAAATGAACTAAAAGCACATGAATAGCCTGCCACTCACTTCTCCTTCAGAATGAAATTAGAATTCCTTCCCATGTGTAGACTTAAGACCTAAAACAATAAAGAATGAGAAAACATAAGTTTCCAGAGCAGATTCTGAGCCTGGTTTTGAGATGAGTCTCGTGATGGCCAAGAAATCACAAGTGTGTCAGAAGCCTGCCAAGGCTCTTCAGTGGGAGATGGTTGAATGAATGGCACAGACTTCTGGGTATATTTTCTCATACGTCTCTGATCTTAGCCTATAGACGGGGGTGGGGGTGGGGCTGCCTCTCTCAGAGAAAGGCAAAGGCAGGAGATTCAGAGCTGACTGAGGGCATCCGTGGCTTACCATGTGTGTTACCTATTTTTGCACTGCTGTGTCCAAAATACCTGACAGAGAAGCTTAAAGCCTGAAGGGTCTGTTCTGGCTCTCAGCTTCAGACGGTTCAGTCCTTCATGGTGGGGACAGCCTGGCAGAGTTCTTGGAGGTGGGACTGTGAGATAGTAGATTATCCCACTGAAAGGCTAAGTGGGAAACTGAGAACCAGACCAGGACCAGGGGCACTTGTAACCTTCAAAGACCCACCCAAGGATACTTGCTTTTACTAGTTAAGTCCTATTTCTTAAGGCTCCAGAGGCTTTAAAATAGCTCTGTACTAAGAGCTAGAGACTAACAGTTGAAACGTGAGCTGGTAGGGCCTTTCCAGGTTAAATCATGGAACAATGACACCCACTGGCTCTGCCTATAACATTTGGGGAGGAGAGAGGAGCACAGAAAAGGTAGAGTGATTTTCTTGGATCTGAACGAGATGGTTTAGTGGCCCTTAACGGCTCCCAGTAGTGTTTTGAAATTCTCTTGAGAGAATAAATGAACACACAAGTGAAAATAATACATGTAGATCATCTTTGATAGATTTAAATCTGTTCTTCCTGGGAAATTGTTCTTAATTTGCTTTGTCAATTTAATTGCTAGACATATCTCCAGACCTGGTCCAAACCGAGATTCATTCTCTACAGTCCATTGCATCCATAGTTATTGTCTGTGGGGCATTTTGTATTACTCCCATTTTAATGCGCTATGGATAGTATCCTCACATGGACTATTGACATCATATAGGGCAAGACTTTCTGACATTCTCTTCCTAGTACTCCAGGCGCACAGCACAAATAGCCTGTGCTTCAAATTACAAGAAAACAAAAAGAAAGGAAAGATTTTTAAAAAGAAGAAGGATGGAGGGGAAAAGGGTAAGAAAGGTTTTAATGGCAATGACAAAGTATGTTTTAGACAATCTAGCTAGTGCTGGAATGAAAATAGAAATAGTTTTCAATATGGCATATGTAATTACAATTAATTAAATATTCTGTTACCTAAATTATTTAATTACTAAATTTCTCACAGCCTGTGAGTTGATTTAATCAAAAAATGCCATAAAAATTAGAGATGTGGTGGATGGTTGGCCTTTGAGAACATTCTGTATTATAAATGGAACCCTCAGCCAAAGGGAGGGAGGAAGGAGAGGGGGGATGATGGAGGAGGGAGAGGCGGGAGGAGAGGAGAAGGGGGGAGGAGGGAGGAGGGAAAGAGGGGTAGGAGAGGAGGAGGGAGAGGGGGAAGCAGGAAGAGTGAAGCAATGGTTTCTTCTTCTCCAATCAGCTGGGATCTTTGTCTCAGAGTGAGGGGAGAGGGGAAGAGGATGAAACGTGCTGGGAAATGTGCCATATTAATATTCCAGAGCATAGGAGTGGCTCTGATGGCAGCTGTGGGCACAACAGTCAGACAAACCCAAGCTCAGCTCAGCACTGACTGTTAACTAACTGCACCTTTCTGGCTTTGTTTTTCTCATTCATACAGCTAGATCACAATAATGGCGATAAAAAAAAATAAGGCCAATCCCTGGAGGCCACTATGCAGATGAAGGAAGCTAATATATGTAAACCACTTGACCCCATGAAAGGCCCCTGGCACACTTGGTGACTGTCAATTCCATGCTTAGACTTTGGACACTGCCTACTGTTTATACTGGGGACAGAGCTTACATGTCCCTGCATTTTAGTTCCTTTGAATGATGGCCTGTGTATACAAGATGATGCTGATGCTGATGAGACACTGCCTCCACTTGTCGCCAGTTCTACCTCCTTCCCTGCATCCCATCCATCCAGCTACACAATAACCCTTATCCTGCCTCCCCATCAGCTGGCCTCTGGCTCACCTGTGAGTCCCTCTGCCTCCAGTGGAAAGTCATTTATTCTGCTGATAGGCCTTCACTTTCCTTCACATTTTATTTTTTTGGCTAAATGATTATCTGACTGTCTTGGGTAGGTGGTTTATCTCAGTAACCCGAGAATGTCTCTGAAAATGGAATGCATGGAAGAAGGATGTCAGTCAGTCTGTGGCATGAAATGTGGATATTGGTTGGGACTTTTTTTTATGGGCATGGGAGAGAACATTCCAACTTGAAATATTCAAGTAGGAAAATAACCACGGCATGTCCCCTAGTCTTCTTCCAAGCACCACTATCCTAAGCCACAGAAATGAAAAATGACTTTCTCAACTATAGTACCAGAAATCAGTCCCAAGTTTCCTGTTCCCAGCTGATATTCTTTTCATGATAAACTGTTCTTTTTGTTCTTCCCAAATTTCTGTGGTGCTACTTATTGCCAAACGCACATAGAACAAACAAAAACTTCAAAGCGGATGCCATGACTTGTCTAAATTTCCTGTGCCTGTCCCCACAACAAATGGCCCCCAAACAACATCATACTTGCTACCAGGCCCTTCCTCTGCCTTTTGTAGGAGCTAGTAATACTGGTCACATGCATCAAGAACAGGACTCCAGGTGTTTGGATATTAACAGGATATACTGTAGACAAAAAGAAGGATGTGCCATGTTTAAACACATCCTGAAGTTAAT
This sequence comes from Mus minutoides, assembly GCA_902729485.2. Taxonomy (NCBI): domain Eukaryota; kingdom Metazoa; phylum Chordata; class Mammalia; order Rodentia; family Muridae; genus Mus; species Mus minutoides. Next base: position 2,651,385 of record LR749505.1, on the reverse strand, counting down.
AGTGTATTTGAGGGTCATGCTACAAGAAGTTAATTCAACATGTAGGTCTGACTCAGAAGCTGTCCCTGACTTGGAAGTCTTGAGTACACCTGGACACAAAAAGAAAACTGTCCCAAGAAGTTCTGAGCAACCCAAGAAGTCCCATCTTGAATATGTTCATCAACTCGTAGATAAATGGAAGGCTCTTTAATTTCTCTTTTCAACGTTGCCCCCAGGGCAACAAAATGGTCTCTGGTAGTTTGGAAAATCTCTCTTCAGAATGTGTCCTGGTTTTTAACTTTTGCCTGCAATGTCAGCCACATAATACCAGTATTCAATCAGAGTGAGTTTTCTTATCTTGACTCCACATCTACATTTGTAGAACACATTTTATCAAGTACTTGGCAGGAGATATGGAGTGGCAAGGAGGTAATTCTCTTGTATTGCACTGATTTCAGAATTTTTAAGAAAAACTCCCCAAATCCAATTCTACCAATATAGATGGAATTGGAAATGTGTGCTTCAGACTGCATTAACCCTATAGAATCTGGATTTAGTTACAGGAGCCTTTGGCAACCATGCCAGCTTCCTTGCTCCTGTGTGGTATCATGCTTCCTCTTACCGCAGAGACACTCAATCAAATTATAGATCAAATTCATTTTCAACTTCTATAGTCCACAGAGGCCCATAGATTACTAAAAAGAGAGTTAACGTTATCCACTTTTGAAATCCTGAGTGTTTATTTTAGAAATACAAGAAAAAAAATCAATTCCAATCCAAGAGGATTTATGTGTCCCTACAAAGAAATTGTGCATGACTGGTTCAGTTGAGTTGTTACCACTCCAGAGTCACCTGTTCAAATTATTCCCAGGCTATGCGGTAGAGGTTAGCTCCACCTCCACCACCACCCCTATTCCTGGTTCCCAAACAGAAGCTGCTGTTCCTTCTGCTTTGTGGATCACTATTCCAAATCTTAGATTACTCTGGAGATAGGAATATTGGTATTATGTGGCTGACATTGCAGGCAAATGTTAAAAACCAGGACACATTCTGAAGAGAGATTTTTCCAAGCTACCAGAGACCATTTTGTTGCCCTGGAGGAACAAAAAGAGCCTTCCATTTCTCTACACTTTCCCAGGTCTCAGGATTCCCACTCTGCTTATTTTCTAGATACCTGATTCTCTTGTTCTTTCTTGTTCTTGTAGGACCAAAGAGCCACCCCCGAACGACATTTTGAGAGTCAGGAAGAGGCAGAACTTCCAAATAATGACTGTATTCTCTTCTGCTTCATTTCCAAAATCCCCCTACATAGACTCCTTGCTGAGCCTAGCTCCTTGCTTTTATGCTAGTGCTCTGTGCTTTATGAATCTTTCAAGTGGCCCCTATTGACCCTGAGCCTCAAGCATGCCCTTCTAGGTCTCATGTCTTTGGCTAAAGTCTTTTTTAAAAAATTGCAAGATCTCAGGCTGTCCAACACAGAATTCCTTGTGCTTCTCCATAACTAATAAGCATTTGGGTATGATTTTTAAATCTACTCATTTTATACTATTATTGAAGAATGTTCCATTATGTAGTTCCATTGTGAATCTTACAGATGTGATGGTAAATATTCATAAGACACAATAGAGTTAGTTCATGTTAGTCTGATATTTAAGAAATTATGGGATAATGGAAGGTGGCTGGGAAATTATAGAAGCACTCTGAGCTTATTTGTGTTGCAATAGAGTACCCTGAGTTCTAATGCTCCCTGATAAATAGCATGCTAGAGTATGATAATAGAGAAGATGCGACTTGTTATTACATAGTGCAGTTGTCAACTGGGAAGCCATTATGGCCAACACTCAGGGACCCATAATGATGAAAGTAGTGATAACATGGATAATTAAAATGTAAAGAGATTCATCATTATTTTAAGCCTACAGGTTTTTTTTTTTATCTTTTCGTATACCTACACTTAATTTTTGAGTTCGAAAACACAAACTTGCACTTCTTTCTGCTTCTCCCTACCATGGAAATAGAGAAGACTGACTTACAAAATCATTCACCCCCCCACAAAAAAACCTATTGAGGTCCGGGTCTAATGGATCATGTGTGGATGACAATGAGGGAGGCGTAGTACATTTCTATTTTCATTGCAGGCTTGTCTTTAGAGACCAAAATAATCTAGGTATCAGCTCATCAGTGTCTGAATAATTAAGTGTTGGATGAACTTCTCTGCAACTCCAAGAAGAAATCTTCCACTTAGGGGGAAATGTCAAATCTAATGTCACTTGGGCTCCTTTTCCTTGTTGAAGGCTTGTCTTGCCTGTGACTTTGGATCTTTAAATCTCCTTGCTCAGGCTTCTTATCTGTACACGTGGCCTCGTGATCACCATTAGACACTGCTCTGGAGAGAAGTAGGACTGAGTATAATGAGGGGGAACTGAGTGTCAGTTCCAAAAGTAATATGCACCTTTCCTCACACCCACCCCTACTGAAACTTAGAAGAAGTGACTCATAGCTTTTACAGGTTCCTCCATGACATGTCAGGCAGGGTGTGAGCATCTAATTGGTCTTCTCTACAGACGGATAACATACAAAGTTGGACCCTGTAAGCCAGGCTCTTGAGGAGTAGGATCAAGCCTCTGGTCTCTGATTCTGAGATATTCTCTGGACAAGGTAAAAACAGCAAGAACAACTTTCTTTGTGCAGAATCCTTTTGGAAGAAATGCCTTGCAAATCTGCTCTAGTTCAGGTATTCAGGAGACAGGGTTTTTCAGTCATGAACAATAGTCATTGCGGCGCTGTTGGACCGAGTATCAGATGTCCATTCTAAGTCAATATCAAGGGATGCCCTACACCCTACTCCTCCAAGCACAAGTATTAAGCTTTCTTTCTCTTTCATACATTAATACCCCAAACCCGCTTGGAAAATTTCTTATTTAGATGGCTACTTAGAGAATGGGTCTTGGGCATATGGCTTCTACTCAAAGAGCAGCATCAAATATACAGTTGAATGCTGAATTAAACTTCATCAGTGAAGGTGGGAAAGAAGTTAAAATTGATATGAAATCTGGGGTTGCCAGACACAAGGGTCCACATATGCTAGTGAAAGAAAAAGCTGGGCCCAAAGCCCATTGCCAATATTAGAAAGTCACCAATCACTTTTGCCATTTTGGTAGGATCCCTCTGTTAATTGGCTGAGTGTCTGTAAGAAACATGTAGTCATCAAGTCCAAATTCCAGTGTATCAGCTCCCCAGTTACACATGATGGCACAATTAGGGCAAATAACCTCTGTTCTCATCTAGAATAACTCTTTGTTCCAAATGAAAGTATTGAAAGTATAAAACAACCACTTTATTTCATTTGCCTTTAATCTCTCACTCATTCTTAGCAAGACACAGAAATTTATTCATGTTGTTCAGAGCAAAAACTATGCAGTCATTCTTGACTTTTATCCTTCAACACTAACCACATAAATTTAGCAAATTTTACAATGTTATTTTCAAATATATCCAAAATGTGGTCTCTCCACTATTGTACATGTCCTGCTCTGGACCACTAGCATCTTTCATAAACAATTCGTTCCACTGTAATCTATTTTCTACATAATAGCCGGAGAGGTTCTTTTATTTATTTCTTTGTTTTGTTTTTATTAAACACTACATTGCCCCTGAACTCATTGTATAGGCAAGAGTGTCCTTGATCTCATGGTACTCCTCCTATCTCTGCCTCCCGGGTGCTGGTATTAGAGTATGAGCCAACTCACCCAGACAGAGTGGTTCCTTTATATTCCAAGTTAGATCAAGTAACTCCTCTTCAATGACTTTTTAGTTTCCACAAAGTATTAGGGAAGAACCTCACAACCTGTATGAACTTCCAGGACCTTGTCTCAGCTAACATTACAACCTCCCTCAAGATCTCTGGTTCATCTCCATAGGTTCCCAGGTTCACTCAGGAATTTTGAACTTGCTCTTCCTTCTGCTTGAAATAATATTCGGAACACTCACATTGTTCCTTTTTCACTTCATCTTGGTTTCTCCTCAAATGTCTTTTACAAGCTCTTTTCATACCATTTAACTTAATTCTCTGGCCCCTTATCATGTTCAATTTTCTCTAATAAAATGTAGTTCATTGAGTACAAAGACTTCTTTTATTTTTTGCTTTCTGCTTAGCAAACAAAACAAAGAGTTTAATTTTAAGCTTTTTTTTCTGGGTATATAGCATTGACTGTACTTAGAGTGTGCACAACCTCCATTTCCCTACCCGTGTTCTTATACTTACTCCCCCTGGTCTGCATATTACCTCAACATAATCTTCCTTCTATATCTTTACATCCATCTATCATATACAAATGTGTGCATATGTCTACACACACAGACAGATAGATGTAGATGTAGAGTGGGTGTGGGGGAGTATTATGGTAGAAAGGACATGGTATCTTTTTTTCAGAGAGATAGCTCATTCCAACTAAAGCAGTGGTATCCAGTTTCACCAACTGTCTAAAAATTAAGTAATTTCATCCATATTCATGGCCAAGTGCAATTTCATGTGTGTGGATATCACATTCTTTTTATTAGTTCATCTGTGGATGGGGATCTACACTGATTCTGTATACTGACTTGTGAATAGCACTGTAATGATCATGGCTGTTTTAGTATCTCTGAGATATGATGACTTAAGTACAGCTAGAGTATATGGTAGTTCTATTTTTAGTTTTATGAGGAATACCCTTACTGGCTTCCAGTGTGGCTGCACAAGTTTACATTCCTGCCAAAAGTGGCTGAGTATTCCTTCCCTCCTATATCTCACCAGTATTCATTGTCATCTACCTTCTTCTGATAGCTAAGAATGTTGAACATCTATTCAAATATTTTTTATATTTGTATTTCTTCTTTTGAGAAGTGAAAGTTTAATCAATTGCCCATTTATTTATGAAGTGATTTGTGTTGATTAATTTTATGAGTATCTTCTTGTACATATTCTAAACTTCTCCCAAATGTGGGAAAGATCTCAGATTCTATGATCTGCCTCTTATCTCTGATGATTGTTTCAAATTAAGAATCTTTTTACATTAATTTAGTTACATTAGTCAATTCTTGAAATTATTTCCTGGGCTACTTAGAGTCTTGTACAGAAATTTCCACATTGGTGTATTCAGTTTACTTTACTTCTGTGTCCCTTCTTGACAGAATAGTACCTGGAGGGTAGCATATATTGAGCAAATACTCATTGACTACCTAAGTAATGTCAGTGAGATAAAGCTTCTTGCAAAAAATGGAAGGTGGTGTGAATCAATAGGTCATTCTAAAGAGACCTTTCTTTAAGGGAGAATTCTTTTAAAAATTAGATCTGTGTGTCAAATGACCTCAGTAAAGATGTGGGTCATGGAATAATGGGTTCATGGTCCTCAAGCTTCATGCTTCTCTTTCCTACACAAGGCTTGTGTGGGCCAGCAAACTCTGGGTATACCATAGTGAAATCATCACTGTACAATAGTGGCACACTAAAATGTTTGGACATCTTCCTTGGAAAAAGAATTTTGGAGGCTTCATTGTTAAGGCAGGAACTGGCACCATTATTCCCAGCACCAATATCAGCCAGAGCATCTTGGCTTATGACTGATCTAAAGCTTGCCTGTCCACCTAATTGAGAACTCTCATTATGAAAGCTTGCTTTCTCTTGCCTACTTCAGAAGACACTAATTAAGAGCCCTAGCTTAATGGTTCTTCACTGTGTTGAAGAACTCATTTTCATGTTTCTGTAGCCTACTTTGATTCCACTTGGGTTTTCAGGGGATTTACAATAAAATACATGGTCTCCTCTTTGCAGGGTAAAAATATGGTTACCTTCTGGGGTTCAAAAATAGACATTCACACCAGGCATGGTGGCGCACACCTTTAATCCCAGCACTGGGGAAGCAGAGGCAGACAGATTTCTGAATTTGAGGACAGCCTGGTCTACAAAGTGAGTTCCAGGACAGCCAGGGCTATACAGAGAAACCCTGTCTCGAAAAACAAAAACAAAAAATCAAATAAAATAAAATCAAATAAATAAATAAAATAGACATTCATTGTTGCAAAGTCTCACCTGATTAATACTATGCTACAGCTGGTGAAAATACATATATTCAGTGTGTGCATGTGTGTGTGTGTGTGTGTGTGTGTGTGTGTGTGAATGGTAAGGGTAAAAATTGCCAAAAAGTCCAAGAAATAATGCATACAATACTTTAGTCTTCTCCAAATAAAAGTTCTTCAGTGACCTACCAAGTGCATATGAACTATGTGAGTTCATATAATTTGGTGGTTCCAGTTGAAAATGGGAATACATAGTTTAGAATACAATGTCCATGTTGTGTTCTTTGGTTTTCTAACTTAAAAGAAATGTTTTGTAGCGTGTATTCCTGAATTAATGTGTCATCCTGACAGTAAAGACCTCAACGAAGTTGGTGAGGGGTGTCCCATGAAGCAAAATAGAACTTGGTGAAAATTTTGAAAATTGATCAAAAATGTCTCTGGAGGTAAAGTTAATAAACAGAATTTATGCTTTGGGATCTCATATATAATATGCTGCAAAACGTACATTTAATTTCAATCTCCATAGAATCCGATGAGAGATGGGAAAAGAGAGAGAGAAGAATATCTTTTTTGTAGCTTGCATTATATATAAAACAAAAAAATAAATAAGTTGTCCACAAGAATATTATACAATGCCTCTAAGTGTCTTCATAGGGAAGTCACTGTAATGTAAGGATTAATGTGCTCAACAGCATCTTCCATCACTCACCATGCTATAGGATGTCATAAAGGGCAAGGAGTTTCCCTGCGGGTAGGAGAAGGGGCTGATCAGCTGTGCTGAGGCTCCTTATACGCGTTTGTCTTTCAGCTACAATTTAAAAGAAAAAAAAAAACTTTCCTAAATCTGACACTAAATAAAAAACAACTTTCCACTAATGTAGCCCTTTGTTCATGAAGCTAGGTTACAAATGGTTTGCTGCAGGCACTGGGGTTGTGCTGAGAATCCTCTCTATTAAACCCAGAGGGGAGATGTGTGAGTCAGTTATCGACTGGGAAAGCCTCATAGCTCAGGTTAAAGAAATGAGCTATCCAAGGTGCTGAAGTCCATCACACCAGAAAGGAAATGGAATTTTCATGCTCAATTCACTTCAGCTCCAGACACTTACTGAGAACTAATATGTATTAGGTACTGTTAAGCTGACACGATGAAGAAGAATTAAACCTTGTCCCTGCTACCAAGTAGGTCATAATCAGGAAACAGAGAGCTAGGTCAAATAATAGCAATCTTGGGTCATGTCAAACCTAAAAGGGACTTGGTACAGAAAGAATCATCTATCCCAGGCCTGATGGGTCAAAAATGGCAATTCTAATGAGAAGACCTATGAGTTAAGTATTTGAGAACATTCCCACGACTGTTTTGTGGCCAGTCTACAAAAGAAAAACAAGATATATGAAAGGTATAGGGGTACTGTGCTCACATGCATACATGTGTATTTGTGATTGTAGTTGGGAGTAAAAGTGGGTAGTGTTGCAAGTTTATAATCTGTATACGCAAAAGCATAAAACCATAATGCTTCAAGAAATTTTGTTTACTACTGAAACTTTATATTAGAAGCAGAGAGTCATGGAGGGTTAGGCTGGAGAAATAGCCAGAGGCTAGGTCATGAAAGAGATTTGGACATTCTGTAAGCAGTCAAGTCACTGAAGTGTTTTTAAATGAAGAAGTGATATGTGTTTTCCCCATGCTCATCTGCAGCACTATAGTCCTGCAGAGGAAGAATCAAGGTTGGTAGTCAAATGTGATAGAGGAAAGTGAAGAGTTGGAGACTGGCTAGAAGGTTGGAGCTGAGCCAGGGGTGACAGGCCTGTGTTTGTAATCCCAGGACACTAGAGGAAAATGCAGAAGTATTCTGAGAATAAAATGAATATGGACTTTATAGCAAGACTCTATCTCACAAGTAAATAAGTAAACAAGACAGGGCCTGAAATAGGACAATGGCCATTGAAAAGAGGAACAAGGGGTAGTTTAAAGAATCCTGAAAGAAGTAATAACAGGACTCTTGTGACCTATTAGCTGAGTGGTGGGAACATGGCGTAAAAGATATTTCTCTCATTTTGTGATAGGATACCAAAGCAACCCAAGAGAAGAACACTCATGTTCCTGGTCTTCATATGCAAAGGGACTTCTTTTAGATAGATGTTAGCCTCTCTCACTCAATTTCCTAACCATGCTGACTTTCTGACATTATGCTCCCTGTTCCTCTATGTAGTGATAGAAAGGACCAAAAATCCACCATCTTGTTGTTACAAGGCACTCAGTTGGGAAGGAATAATTTGGAAATAAGAATCATGGGTTGTTTTTTTGCTTTGTTTGGTTTGTTTGTTTGGCTTTTTCTAAGCAACCACTAACATTCATATTTGTCTCAACCAACTGCCAACTCTATGTGCCTCAATTTTCTAATATATACAATGGACGTTTGACAAGACCTGCCCCCTACCTCACAGTGTCAATGTGAGAACAACCATACCTTTTTTTCCCAGACAATGCTTTTGAAATGTCTGTGTCACACAGAGGTAAGGCTCTAGAGTTGTCATTACAGGAGAGCAGAGTAAAACAAAGCCAGCACAAAAAGGATCTAGAAATGAGCCATTCTGCAAAGCCTGGAGGAATTTTTATCCATTCCTCTCCCTCTTTTCAGCAGGCAATGAAAAATATATAGAAATATGACCACAGACACAATGCCAAGTTCAATACTCATAATATCTATTCAATATTCAGCAATACACATGTGGTATTGCAGATAGTTATGGGATGTGATGGTCTCTTTCCAACACATCCAAAGGGGAAAACAGAATGTTATAAGATAACAGCCAGTCATTTGGTGCAACCTAATTGTTGACGTGATATGAGAGTCAGCAATCATGTGAAAATTAAAATATAATTATGCACACAGACCATCCAGGATTAAGCCACATTTCACAGATGTGTGTTAAAATACTAAACACCCTTTGAAATACATTGTGATCATGATTTGCTATTTACCCAAGAATATTATTACTGAAACAGACAAAGTACACAGGTAATAATTGCTTAATACATTAGCGTGCATGATAAATTAGGAGGTGTATGAGCTACTTAGCATTCATGTTACCCCAAAGGGTCAGTAAACAATTCAATAGTGCATCAACAGACACACCATCCAGCATGTCATTACTCCCTTGGCAGTGCAGAATGCTTAGCTCTGAGGGGATGGCTCAGTTTATTGCAGATCTAATCAGTGCCACACCACACCACACCACACCATAATCCCCAACTTGAACATGTGCATTTATGTGGTCCTGATGGGAGCTGGGTTATGCCTTAGCCTAACATCCTTACATCCATGGTTGTAGGCAAGAACATAGTGGTGGCAGACGTGGTAGAAGTGAAGATGAACTGAGCTTGTGATGTAATGAAGGCCTGCGGTTGACTTCATTGCTTCTATTCTTCACCGACCCTGGCCCAGTTCCACAAAGCCAGGCTACCACAAGGGAGGGGTCCTGACTGCTAACATCCTGGGAATGGCTTATGCGTTATGGTCCTAAGATCTGCTTTTATTTCTCTGCAGTCCTCCAGACCACACAAATCCCCATCATCATTGCTTTTCCATGACACTTGGCAAATCTGAAGTGCAGCTTGATATTTATAGAAAATCTTAAAAAGAAGTGTGATCTCTTCTCTGTTTGTGAAGCACCCCTGTATAAGTCACACCTCCGACTTCCATATCAGACGCCTGGTTAGTAATTCATTTCTGAGGAGGAAGTGAATGGGAAGACGCCCCTTTCTCTCACTTCATATTTATGAATAAACTTTCATTTCTGCATATTTTAAACTCTTACCTCCATTTCAGTGTCTTGGGAGTGAGCTATCAGTCAATGGATAAGTGAGCAAATTAACAAGTACTTATTGAATGCTAACTGGGTGTGGAACTCATGTTAAGTACAATTGAAAAGGTTTTTTTTATTACAATTCCAGCTGAGAAGATTAAAGGGTGACAAATGAAGTAATTTGAAACAATAATAAAATAGTGCATTTCAAATCACCATGGCACATTTAATTTATATGTGGTTGTGATGGTCTGTATATGCTTGACCCAGGGAGTGGCCCTATTTGGAGGTATGGACTTGTTGGAGTAGGTGTGTCACTGTGGGTATGGGCTTTAAGACCCATTTCCTGGCTGCGTGAAACTCACTCTTCTCTCAGAGACCAGCAGATGAAGATGTAGAACTCTCAGCTCCTCCTGTACCATGCCTGCCCAAATGCTGCCATGCATTGATGATACTTGACAGAACCTCTGTACCTGTAAGCCAACCCCAATTAAATGTTGTCCTTATAAGAGTTCCCTTGGTCATGTTGTCTGTGCACAGCAGTAAAACCCTAACTAAGACAGTGGTTTCCTTCCAAAACTACAGTAAAGCACATGTATTCAGAAAACAAACTGAAAAACAGCAGGCTGCAAAAGAGAAAGAAAATGAGGCAGAGATATAACTGTGAGCCAAAATTAGGAATAAATTAAGATTCCTAGTAGCCAAGGCAAAAAAAGTAAATGCGCATCCTGGGGTCTTCAATTTTCATGTGTACCTAAGAGGGAGTATTCTGTTTTGCCACGAGAAGCAAACACTTTCCTGCTACTAAATTCTATGGGGATTTATAATATGGATCATCCTAGCAGGAACACAGAACAACAGAATGAACAATACCTTCCACAACAATTTTTAGAGAAAACGTAGAAATGGTATTCATAAGGTGACTGTATAAAAGACACAGGTATGATATCCAACAGGACTCAATAAAGATATTTATGCAAGGAATAAAGTTAGTGTCCTGATGTTATCTTTCTGAGCAGCCAGCAAGAGTTTAAGGAGTATTAAGCAATACACAATTGGCATATATTTTGACCCAACTTAACACTTACCAGTTACTGCACCTACCCTCCTATCTGAAGCTAAAAGGGCAGTCGCATTACCATTGAATACTGACAAGGTCAACAATACTCAAGGAAGAGTACTGTGTTTCAGAGATCAGCCCTAAACACAAGGCCAACAGGTATCTTGTTATGAAACTTGGAACACTGACAGCTATTTCACTAGAGACCCTAAAGAAAGCTTAAGGTAGGAATGTGCCCACACACCAAGACAGAAATATGAGTTTTTTGGTTAACGTAGACTTTTAACAAAATACCTGAGGTTATAAACTTATAAAGAGAAAAGACTTGAGGCTTTGGTGGGTTCAGCCTATGACCAGTGCCCACGGCTTACGGACGGAGGATGCAGCATATGGAGGTGAGAACACAGGGTGCGGCAAACTGCTTGTCATAGCCAAAAAGCAAAGAGAGAAATAGTGAGAGCCCAAGGTCTCAGAACACCCCACTGGGGCACAGACCCAATAACCTAAGATCCTCCCACATGAGCCTGCTCTTAAGAGTTTCACAGCTCTCTGGAGCACCAGCCTAGAGACCAAGCCTTTAATATGGGCCTTTTGCACTTGAACACCCAAATTAGAGTCATGTGTTTAGAACAAGAAAGGAAGGAAAATGATATTCCAGCTGCATATAGTCCAACATTTCTTGTAAGGTTTCCTTCTTCACTAGCAATTTAGGTCTCTACAAATTTTCTATCCAAGGTAACTCAAGGGTCTCTCATCTGACGCCATTAGTGAAATGTCAAAGTGTCACTGTGACACTTGCACATTCCTGTTGACTGGACTAGATCACTTTTTATTGGAAACAAAGTCCCAGGCACAGTGGCCTTTGGAATGGCAGAACACTAAGCTGCCAGGATTGCATTGTGTTATTCTGATGGGGCAGCAGGGCTGAGCCACCTAGAATCCTTCCTGTCAAGAACCTTTAATCCCAGCACTTGGGAGGCAGAGGCAGGCGGATTTCTGAGTTCGAGGCCTGCCTGGTCTACAAAGTGAGTTCCAGGACAGCCAGGGCTATACAGAGAAACCCTGTCTCGAAAAACCCAAATAAACAAAGTGAGTTCCAGGACAGCCAGGGCTATACAGAGAAACCCTGTCTCGAAAAACCCAAATAAATAAATAAATAAATAAATAAATAAATAGATAGATAGATAGATAGATAGATAAATAGATAGATAGATAGATAGATAGATAGATAGATAGATAGATAGATAGATAAATAAATAAATAAATAAATAAATAAATAAATAAATAAATAAAAAGAACCTTTGAGGTGGCCTATGGTAAACCTGCCAACTCTCCCACTGGAGGCTCACACTTCAAGCTTCCTGTCTTTAAGAGTTTACTGTAAAAACAAATTTTCAGAAAAGAGACTGACCGAAGGACCTACTTCTACTCGTTGCCTACAAACTAAATTCGGTCTATAGACCTAAAGACTGAATTTTCAATACATTTTTTTTCACATAAAATTCAAAACTTCCAGACATCTTTAAAAATTGCAAGTCTGGCACCAATGTTCCTGTATTAGGTTTTTTGGTTGGTTGGTTTGATTTGGCTTGGGGTTTTAGAAATGTTTAAAGCCTAGGATGGCCTAGAATCCTTTGAGTAGCAGAGGATAGCCTTAGAATTCTTATCTCCTTGCCTCCATGTCCTGGATACTGGGATTAAAGGTACATCTATGCTAACATACTCAGTTTATGCCATGCTAAGGATCAATCCAGGGTTTCATGCTTGCTGGGCAAGCACTTTACCAAGTAAGCTGTACCCCTAGCCTGATACTAGCTTATGAGTCAGTCAGATGGAGCAGGATAACCTCAGCCCGTTAGTCACAGCAGGGTTCTTTTATTTTGTTCTAGTTCCAATATTCTCCAGAGTCTTCTGCAAGACTCACTTTATCTATTTGCAGGAGCTGCCACATTCTATGGGCATTTGAGTTTTAATCCTCGATCCAGTACATTCATTCTTGTCTCAAATAGGGAACGAGACCTTGATCAAGGTCATATATCAAATGCCTGACCAAGCCAAGAGTTGACACTGCCTTCCCAGGCCTCCCTGATCTCTGCAGCACAGATTGAAGGCCTGAACAGGCTGAATGGAACCATGCCAGCTCCTGATGAGGAAAGGACTCAGGAGCACACTGCAGACAAACTCTGCACCATTCACACAATTTTGCCCCAAGCTGGCTTTGCCTGAAATAATATTTGACAGCATCCTCCAGAAAAATCAATTTGTTTAAAACAGCAACTGATTTCACTCCGGGTGAAAATGTTTGGCATATGCAAAGAAGGAAGCCCTTTCTAAGGTATGAACAAGTGGAATTATTTACCATATACACATACACAACAAAATTGTTAAAGTGTGTTTTCTTGGAGGAGGGACATTTAAATATGAAGTATATGAGAATTTGGTTCTCTGAGAGCATTTTACCCAGCACACAATGTCTTTCTTTGTTAGAACATTTGAAAGTGCGTTTGTCACTATTTTGTGCTTTTAAAAGGGGGAGGGAGGAGGAGGAGGAAAAAAAAAGAAAGAAAGAAAAGCTCATGATCTTGGGCTCTCATTTAGAAGCAGGGCAATATGACAGGAGGAGGGGAAGCTGGAAGAAACGGCTCTGCCTAGATGAAGAAATCACAGGCAGAACGTTTCCAAGCTGCTAAACACCAGAAGGAGATAACAGGCAGTGTGTGAAATGCCAATTATGATGGGAACTATAATGGAAACAGTCCTAACAGCAGTCCACACTGCGCTTTGGAAAGCCTCAAGTGCCTGGCAGATGGAATCCTCCTGCGCAGGTGCCTTTGACACTGAGGCTTCCCTTTCCTGGGAGCCCTGCGGTTTCAGGGCATCAGTCAGGTAGGAAGCCCTAAAGCAGCTCCCCAGAAAGGATACCCACCAGTCCCCTTCTGCCATGCTAATTACTTGGCTTCTTCTCTGGAGCACACCCCTGGTTCCCTGCCTTTCCCAGGGCAGTCTCTTGACGCACCCTCACCCTCCCCTCTGCGTTCACTGCACATGGCTGGAACCTTCCATCTCCTCATCCCTCCTTCCAGCGGCTTCAACCTGCAGGCAAGACTCCAGCCTTCTCTTCAGTTATCTCCTCCACAAAGCTTGGTCCATGGCACTCCTACCAATCAGAATTCCATTTTCCTTCTCCTCGCTGCTGAGCTGTTGTAACTCCTTCGTGACACGCATTGTACTCTGCCTCGCTGCAAAGCTCTGGCTCCGCTGTCACCATTCCTAACTAGATTGTAAGTTTCTTAAGATGGGAACAATGGCTCGGCTGTTTATGCCCGCACCCCCCCCCCAAGTCTCTAGGGTTTTGTTGTTGTTTTGCTTTTTTCACTATAAGCATTTGATAAATGTTTAATGGAAATAGGACTCTATTTTCTTTCTTTCTTTTCTTTTTTTTTTTTAAATTCACTGTATGGCTGGAACAAGAAGGACCAGCCATGTGAAGCCAAGGAGGGAGAATAGTGCTTCATCGTGAATTATACCTGAAATCACTCAGTCAGCTTAACATAACCCAAGTGGGTTGTCCTCCCGTCCCCCATAGCTGCCCACAAAGGATAGCCTACATTCTGGCACCCTGTGTGGGAGATGTGAATGGGCCAGTTGTAGTCTTTGCCATTTCAGTGTCTTTTCTCAGCTTAGAGAAGGGAGTGCTGTCCCTCTGAGGCCTCAGTATCCAGCCATCCTGACTGCCCTCCTGTTAGACCATGCTATCAGCTGCCCTTCCTGACACTTGTCTGGTCTTCCAGAAAAACAGACTGTCTTCTGTAGTAGTAAGGAAGAAACGACCTGCCTTCAAGTCTTCCTTCTCCCCCAGGCCCCAGCCAAGCTCCCGCGCCTACCCATGTCCTCTGCCTCTGTCATGGCTGCTCTTCTGTCATGGCTGCTCTTCTCATCCCAGAAAAATGAACCATCCTCTTCTCTGGTGCTCAGCCTGAGACTTCAGGACCTTGACCCTTCCCTTTGGTGACCGTCCCAGTTTGCCTCTGCCTTTAGAAAGCAGTTCCAAATTTCCTCCTTCTCCTCCTCTCCCCTACTGTTACTCTCTGCACACACAAAAGAGAGCCAGTAGCTTAGACCTATGCTACCTCAACAGCATCCAAACACCATTCCTGCTATCCTCTGACCCTGGGGGCTCTACTGACTCCCAAGGACAAGAGGATTGCACCACAGGCAAAGCCATGCTACACGATGCCAGAAGTCCTCTCCAGGTTTCCATCATTCCATTTTGAACCCAAGACTTCCCTGGGCAGGCTAACAGCTAACCTCTCTTCCAAACTTGCATTTTTCCAGTTGCTCTAGCCTCCCGACTTGCTCTGGTGCCCTGCATCTCTCTTCTTGTGGTTATAGAATTGCCGTATCTCCTGCCCCAAACTCCTTTCCATAGGAGCCAAGCCTCCTCCATAGCCAAGCCTCAACTCAATAATGCTCTCCATAGAACTCTTTCCTTCTCTTGCTGCTTAAAGGACACCCAGCCCACCATCTGGTATCTCTCCTAATGACACGTTCTGATGTTTGCTTCTCAGTATTCAACACTATTTTGAAGTTATCTGACATAATGATGTTACTGTGCTATTTGTGTGAAGCCCATTCCCCCACCATTCTGCCATGAATTTCACCAGGGCAAACAACACCTTTGTTTTCTGACTTTGCCTCAGAAACAAGGACTGAGCCTTGCACTGGGGCTGTGCCCTCTCCCATGTATATGGCAAGTGGCTCCTCTCATCTCCACAGTGTTCCACATATATGTGGTGGCACACAGCTGCCTGCCCTGCCACCTTGATCACTCTGCGGGTACCTTTGGAGGATTGTGCCTGTTTGCATTTCCCAACACTCACCCCTATATCCTGTGAGCACTGTCACACCTCACCCCACCCTCACCTGGAAGATGTGGCTCTTCATCTTTCATTAACTGGTAAAATACTATGACTTTCCCCTGTTAATATGTATTAAGATGATTAAGGATTAATATCAAAAACAAATAAAGCAATGCAGGAGGAAGTCAAGTAGAGACTTTCAAACTGCAGTCAACAGAACCCTGGGGAGTTTTTAAACTTTATGCTTTCATTTTGATATCACTCTTTTAAAAGTAGTTAATAAAAAAGCGTACATTGCTTTATCAAGTTGACCCACACCATAACTAAGTACTTGCAGTGACTGTAATACCTATACTGTATCATGGCTCCACAACTTTAGCCACAAGGAAGCTAAGATTATGTGATAAACTAAGAAAGCTGCAAGAAACCTGACACCAGAAAGCAAGGACACCTCCTCTATACCCTTCCCCACCATTACTTCATTCTCACCCCATTACTACCCCTCCCCCACCTCATTATTACCCCTCCTCTCTCAATAAGACCTCTGCCCCATCTTTTCCCCGATCACATTTCTAAGTCCCCCTCAGCAATCAAAAGAGGAAGTTGAGACCCTTAGTATCAAAAGACCCAGTCATTGGAAAAGGGTTGTCATCCAGGCAGAGAAGGTTGAGTAGCAAATAAAGAGGATCGGATTCAGAAAGGAACTAGAGAATATTTTCCCTAAGAAGAAACATCCAAGCAAATATGCATACATAATATATGTGTAAGAAAAATAAGATGTTTCAAATAAAATTGAAAACACTAGATAAAACTGATCTCTCTCTCTTTCTCTCTTTCTCTCTCTCTTTCTCGATGTGTGTGTGTGTGTGTGTGTGTGTGTGTGTGTGTGTGTGTGTGTGTGTGTTCCAGATACTGTAAAAGATAATTGGGGCACTTCAGTCCTAGACTTGAAAGTAAATGTTCATGTTATAAGTAACGTCTACATTGTAAAAGTTGTTCTGGAAAGTAGGAACGCTGATATTCAAGCCAATTTCATTTCAGAAAGCTGATATTACTGTGAGCCTCAAGTAAAGCAAAGAGAATGGCAAGGACAAATCCAAACAGATCCATTACGTTTGACACATATAGAAACAAAACTCCTAGGAGAAACAGTGATTGTTGAAATACAGTGATGAGTTGAAAGATTACCACCAAGTAAGAGTTAACACATGAACAAAGTATTTAAACGTCAGAGGATCTGCTTCAAGTCACTGATGATGGATGAAAGAATAATTGTACTAATATTTTAATATGGTAAAAGTATTTGCAGAAGCATACATATCCTTATTTAAAAATGATTTAAAATATGAGAACAGAACTTTCTCAGGCTGCTAGAGCTGAATACTAAGAGGCTAGAGACATTTAGTGCCCATAAGCAAATAGATTACTTTATATTTCTGAATGAGAGCATATTTATCTGAGTCAGAGAAAAGAATTTTTGAACAAGATTTGAGTGGGACAAGGAACAAGATGAAAAATTAATAGATTCAATTACATCAAAATTAAAAATCGCTACTCGCAGGTGGCCATGATGAGTGAAATTCACAGAGGTCAGGAGCACAGCAATGAAAATTTCAATTTATAAAAGCAGTAAGAAGTGAACATCTGCATTAATAAATAATTCCTGCCAATTAGCAGAAAGGAATGCTAACAGAAAGGTAGGCAAAAACCTGTGGGTAGAGAATTCACTGCAGGAAAAAACAAACAGGCTAGCATGTGCTTCAAAGATAGTGAACCCCATTATGGATTTTAAAAATGCCAATTAAAACAGTGAGTTAATACTGCACACCTATCAAGTCGGCAAACATTTTAAAGTCGGGCACCAGACACTGGTTGGTTGGGAAGCAGGGAAAGGGGGACAAATGTAATGTTACGCTTTCTGCTGCTGCGAGTGTAGGTGTGCAACATCACTCCGGAGTACAGGTGCATTGAAGGCTCTACATACAGGTGTTCAAGGACCACCTGGCCCATTCTGGAAACACACTTGAGGGAAACACTCACTTGGATCTACAAGGACACTTAAAGAACTCTATCTGTGACAGCCAGAAACTGGAAGGAACCCAGGTGCCTTATGATATGATGCTCTGTCACCAGTGGCCTCTTGGCCTCTCACGAGGTCAACCCTCAGCAGCGCTCCATGACCACTTCAATTCAGTAACTCTCATGCTGCCTGGGTTAGTAATACTCAGTAGCATAGATAAGTAATATTCAATAGCAGAGATAATTCTGGAAAACATGGCAGTTCATGGAAAAAGTGAGAGACAAGATGAACTCTATCCATCTCTCAATGTATAGAGCAACAAAATCCAAGCCACAAAACACTGCACATATTTATTTTTGCAATAAACTTATAAAAGATGTCTGAGAACCTACAGTCAAGCTAGAGCAAGGAGGCATGGGAGGATGCTGGGAAGGCAGAGACCAGGGAGCCGAAGAGAAAATTGAAATAGACTAGCACAGGAGAGTTATTTGCTATGGGTGAATGAGGATAGTTTGCCATGATTTGGGAAATGTAATTAATTCGATTTTTATAGCTTGAGTTTGCAGAAAAAGACACATGTGCTGGAGACACTGGGCTACTCTATAGCAGATACGGCTCTCTGGGAGGGAAAACAACTGGCATTCTGTTACTCCATAGTCAGCCTTACCACTCACTTTGCATGCAGACATTTATTCTGAGAAATATAAGGAAATACCAAATTAAATTGACGTGATTAACTTGAAGGTAAGCCTTTTTTTTTCTGTCTTGATTTAATTGATAGATTTTCCTTTGTTTTATAATTACACAAGATTTCTGAGCACCGGGGATGTGTACCTGATTTTCTGTTCATAAGAACATAAGCTTCCTTGATCACAAGAATACTCTAAATGCTGAGTCACTCAGAATATTTTTCCATGGGGATTTCTTTTCGTTATTATCTTTTGTCAAATGTTGCTTCAGAAGCCAAATTTTGGTGCCCCTAGGGACCTGAGTGATGTCTTCAGGCAAGCTAGTTTGATGCCCCCAAATGTGCAGATAAGCCTCTTGCTCCGTCCATACTTGGGAATATTTTTTCATATTCTCCCAAATCCTTCTTGCATATTGCTTTGCATGACTCTAAGACACCCAATTTCGTCTGTACATGTAAACTTTTGCTTTTGTTTTTGTTTTCAAATGGAATTATTCAAAGGCAAGATGCAGAAACTTGGGGATATTTTTAAAAAAACAAACATCTAAAAGTAGCTTTGCAGTGGATAGCAGAGAATGCATACATGCAGAAGAAATAGAGGGATTTTATTACGTGGTCTGTCTGGGGAATGAGTGCTGTGTGGCCTGTCTAAACCACTCTAGGATATTGCCTCTTTTTTCAGTCATTCGTGGAGGAGTATTGCTGTCTCACGTTGAGTCTCCTGACTTTGTGGGAGCACTCAGTTTCCATGTTGCTGCAATGAGGACCGTCACATGCTATGCAGACCCCAAGGACCAGTGAAAGCGAACCATTACACATTCACTCTCTATGGGCTCATACCCTCCTCGGGAATACTACCTCCTTCTTCCTATCTAGCTTCTAACTGTCCAACAAGATTTAACTTTATCTCCATGAATTTCTTCAACCATCTCCACAAAAGCATTCTTTATTCCACTGAGCATGTGGGACTTCCTTCTTTAACTCCTCAGCTTGTTTGACACTAATGATTGGTTTAGGGCAGCAGTACACTGGTACTGCATGAGTGCTATCCTTTACAAGTCAGGGATGGTGGCAGACTCATTGTCCCAGCCATACACCCATGTACATGAAACTCATTATAGGCACAAATGGCCCATGAAATAAATTAAACACACACAAACACACACACACACACACACACACACACACACACACACACACACACACACTTCTGTCTCTTTCTCCTTTCTCTTTTAAATTGTCAAATCTCTGTGCCTTCCCCTGGAACATTAATTCCTTACTGGGGCCCCATGTTTTCTCATCCATTCATCCCATGTCCAACTCTACAACAATAACCACAAAACATTTAATTTTTGTAAGAAGACCAATAGCATAATAGTCACTTTTTTGCAAATAAACCAATGATCAGAAAGGCTAAAAGCTATTACTCAGAAAGTCGTTGGCAAGAACTGAGACTCAAACCCAGCTCTGCCTGGTTCTTCACTCAGTTCTCCTGTCACCACTACCACAATAGACAAAAGAGAATGATGCAATGAATTCTGTGGGAATCATCAAGATCTTGGTCCACCTCAAAGAAGATGGGGCTTGTGCAATAAACCCCTGGAACATTGTGAAGGACTATTATCCATGTAACTATTATAATGGTTGTAATTACTACTGTATCTCCCATTACTGTTAGCAAGGACTCAGCATGACCTCTCTTAAGAAGTTGTTCTAGCCATTCCATAAGTATAACCCAATGCTCTGTCCTGTAAAAAAAAAAGGGGGGGGAGGAGGCAGAGAGGTCTTGGAAGCTGGTCATCCTGAGGAGGAATCTCATCAAGGTCAGGTAGGGAAGGGTAATGGTGACTCCTGTTGTGGGCAGCCCTGTAGGATTATGCCAGCTGTTCTATCCACAGGTTTAGGCATCAGGGTCAAGTTCTCCAATCATCAGGGCTCTATAACTAACCCATTGTGTCTTATACCGGAGGGTACCTCTCAGAGGAAAGAGCAGAATTCCACTAATATTCCAAATTACAGTTCCATTTGCTCAGACAAGACTGATTTTCAAAATCTGCCCTCACAGGAGAGAGCAAGAAGAAAGTCGAATTGCTCCCCTCCCCCAGCCCTCATCAGTACACCAAGCTCTGTCAACCCTGAATGAACCTTGAGGTGAGCACAGACCCACAATGACCTTGCCTGTATGGTAAGGCAGGCAGAAAAACCTCTGCCAGCTAATATAGGGCAGTCATCAGCTGTCAGACAAAAATATTTGTCAGTTCCTGCTGACCGGAGCTGGGTTGGAACCAGTGACCCCACTGTACAAATCTCCTAACCCCATTAAGGCAGCCAGCATAGCACAGCCTCGTTCCTGGTGATGGTTAGTCCCCATGCTGATACCATTTGTGCTTGGGACTCGGACAGAAACCTGGATGGGCTTGGATCCCCCAACTGATCCATTCTACCACCTGTGTGTTCTCCTGTTCTCATTAGCCTGGTCTAGGAATAAGAATATCACCAGATGAAATGAAACCAGTGCTCATAGTGTAACAGTCCTATCCTGGGAGCTGGGAAAGGTGAGGTGAGGTCACTGCAGGTATGTGGCATTTCTCAAGGTGTGGGACATTATTAAAGTGAGGCTGTATGTGGCTGTGTATATGTTGTGTGTTATGTGTAGTGCATGTGCTTAACATTGCATGTGTATGTGGTTGTGGTCATCTATAACAGGATATGGGCATGGTTGTGCATTCCTATAGTTGTGGGTATGTGGATGTGTTTGTTCGGTTTGTTCTAGGGAGCTAGGTGCGAGAGTTAGGTAGAGAGGCAGGACATGTAATGAAGGCCAGAAAGAGGCTGGCACAGGAAGGAGGAAGGAAGGGCACTAATAAAGGATGGAATGATAACGTGAAGGGGAAAAATTACTCTATAGGAGTGATGGATCTTAGAAGCAGACATCTACTGGAACACTTAAGTAGATGGATGCATTGAAGGTCCCGTTGCTGACCCAGGTTAATGAATGGGAGGAAAAGCAGCAGCTGCTGCAGCTGCAGCAGAATGCATTCAGAAAGCACAGGCTGTGACAGATGACAAGCCCCCCACTTCAGCCCCAGTCAAGCCAGCAGCCCCTCTCGAATCAGGACTCAGTTCCTTCTAGCCTGGCTCTCTGCAGCATCAGTGTGAGCATCTGCTGCATCAGACACAAGACAGGGAGGAAGGAGGTAATACTTCCTTCTGCCTTAATGGGTAGGAGAAGTGATGTAGATGAGCTGGGTCTATCCACTCCACATATTGCCCTGAGGACATGAAGGGAGCAGATGTAAGAAATGACAACTCAGAAGGCAAGCCAGGCCTACAGTTGCCCCTGTGCTCTCCATAGACTGCTGAGAGGGTCCAGAGTAGCCTGCCCTGAGAAGGAAGTAACACCCTATCCCTGACACCCCACCTGAGCTGCAACTGCCCAGACCTGGACAGCAAAGTCCTGGCTGGAAACTTTGAAGACCATCTTTCAAATAACGATACTATTCTCAAGTGGTCCCAGAGGTTAGGACTTCTTCAAAGCCTAAGAATTGGCAGCCCCTCTTCCCTCCTTCTCTCTTCAGTTGTTACAGCCCTTAAACCTTTGACTGGGTCACACACACTTTGTGATAAACACATCCTCATTGATTCCTTAAAAGCAGAGGTTCACAAACAGGGAATTCTCTCCTCTCCAAAATCAATAGGAAAAGATAGAATTTCTCTTTCATTCCCTTGCCAATCCCCGGAGCCCATTTTGAGAACTTGCACTAGAGCAGGGGAAGCAAGAGAAGAAGAGTAACAAATTCAAAGTGAGGACTAGATGGACAATTTCTGGTTTTCACATAGATCTTTTTTCAAAATCTCTGAACCAAGCCAGACTGCAGTAAGGTAGGTACCAAATGCCTGGGGAGAGGTTCTCAAACAAATCCATACTTGTCAGGTTGGGAAGAAAGAGGACAGTGTAGCAGTCTCTGTCTCTACACTTCCTTTATACAGTTTTCAGAGTGCTGGGAATTTCAGGCAACCAGAAGCCCTAACTGGTGTTATAGGCCTCTGCTGGGCAGGACTCAGGAGGCAAAGTAAGATGAGCCCCCCCCCCCAATAAAAATCAGGTTCCCAGGAGGCCTGAGACTGCAGAAACCCAGATTGGAAAGGGCCAAGCATCTGGGTTAAGGAAAGAATGAAACCTAAACTTACTGGAAAAGACCCTTTTCAGTCTAGTAGAGACAGAAGAAAAGGCCAAGGAGTCCCTCAAGAAAAGTAACTAGCCAGAAGCCATGTTCTGGGTCTCATGTGCTGTAAGGATGGGGAGGAGGGACAGAAATGCTCCTACACTTCTCTCTTGATGGAGCACGTTAACTCATCAAACATCTCCCTTCAAGACCCTCAGGGAATAAAACCCTTTAGAGGAAACAAGGAAAGACAGCATAGAACCCTCTTGGAAAAAGCTTCAGGAGACAGAACTAGCGAAGAAGGCAAAGACATGAGAAGAGGACTGTTCCATTCATCTGCAGTCAGATGGTCGGTGCTCTCTGGTTTCCTCTCACCACAGACATTTTGAGGGATAGAGGAGCTGAAATGAACATACCCACAAGCTCTGCTCCCACAGAAAGCTTCCCTTTGACCACAGAGACCTGGATGCCTCACAGAGACCACAACTGCAAAAAGACTAGGGTTGCAGGACCTGGGAGCTGGCAATATCCTGGAAGGAAGGGCAGAGAGAAGTAGCGGGTTGCTAGGAAAACACAGGTGTTTACACAATCGGGTAATTTTGATGGTTTTGTCTTCCCTTCATCACTAATCTTAACTTGTCATGGGAAATTTTTTCTATAGTTAACTTTAAAGATAGATCTGGGGTGAGTGCCAGAAAATTAAGGATCCCTGTTCCAGACACTCATTGTTTGTCAGAGAAACATGTTTCTCCCAACAGTAACAAACTGAGTGAGTTCCAGAAGCTCATACCAATCTCTTCCAACTCAGTTCCTATGTCTTTACAACGAGGGCACTGAATTGGCCCAAGTCTCTGAAGAAAGCTGTATGAGATATGACTCAGAAGTCCTGACCAAAGCAAGACTGGCATTTGCCAATGAGCTGTTTCTTTGGTTCTCACAGTGCCCAGGTCAGCACAGGAACTGAGTATAATTCTAGTGATAGTCCCTCGAGTCCCATGGAAACGTGACCATCCAACCAGCAGAAAGAGACCTATAGGATGGACTGTAGGTTTCCTTATTGTCAGTGACCAGTTGAATCTTTTCCATTTTCATATACCTCAGTCTCTCCATCAGTAACAGACTTTGTATACCCCTGGGACCTCCATGAGTAAGAAGTGAAGATGGTTATCAAAGGTCTTTAAGAAAAATGGGCATCTAATTTTTTTCATTGTGTATTTATGGAAATCACAAAAATATGCCCAGTTATAATCATAGATAGTGAGGAGGGAGTGAGAGAAGAAGGGAGGGATGGAGGAAGGGAAGGAGTGAAGGGGAAGGCCCCAGTTCCTCAGGGTATGGAGCATTTGTTAGATTGGACCTGACAGAGATTAGACAGGTTTTGGAGATTAGAGAGGCAAGCAATGGAACACTTGAGACACAGAAGCAGAGGAGAGGACCAGCAAGATTAGAGCAAGAGATGGAGAAAGGCAGTGGTGGCAAATAAGAACATATGTATATTATGTTGGTCATACTAGCTTGTCACCACAGCACTTAGTCCAGAAAGTCAGGATGTATGAGAGCATTTTCTGTGCCAGTGTCTCCAGCAATTTGTTTATCCCACTGTCACCTGCATTCTTCACAGAGCACCTGCTCCCCACCAGCTTCACAGAGTCCCAAGGATCTCAATCAATATCAAGAGTAGAGACTTCAGAGCCATTGTGGAAGGAACCACCTGTGCAGAGGTGCTAAATTTGCAATCAAGAAAAGTACATCTGGACCACACCAACCTCAACTGACTTGAGGAGTAAGAGATAGTGAGCAGGCTCACTGGCCCAATGGCCCTATCTGAATCCCTGCTTTATTGGTAAAGTAAAAGGTTGCTTTCAGTGGCCTTATGGTGGTGTGATAAATAGTGAGATAGGAATTCCAAGTTGGGGTGGGGCATCCAAGTGACACTTTATTCCAGGGACATTCAAGGAAGGCTCTACTGAGGGAGGTTTCTAGAATTCCTCCTCACCTGGTCTTGCTCTGTGCCTACAACTCCACCAAAAGACAGCCCTATAGCCTTTAACAGCATAGTGGAAGTAAAGTAAATGCCTTCCCTTAGCAAAGGATTGGGATGCAAATCCCCAATCAATGAAGGAAACTTTAAAGAGATTAAGGCTGCATCCATGACCATGCATACATGTTTCTCTCTCTTCCAGAACCTTCTCTTCTGACTTTGATCTTTCTCTTCCCTTCTATAATTACCATCTCCATCCTTCCTCTCTCTTCTATTTCCTTCCCTTCCTGACTCATTCCAATCATTTTTTTGGACTTTGGATTCCATTCTCACTTCTTTGTACCCCTTCCTACCATCTGGTTCTAGGCATCTCAGCTGAGCATTGTCTCAGAGCAGGTGCTATGTCCTCTCTTGCCATTCTCTGGCTAGGACAGGATGATAAATTCAATGTTCATAAACTTAGGAGCATGCAAAGTTAATCTATCCACAATCTGCAAGGGGAAATTACAATTTCCATTCCCAGACCCAATACCACTTAACCCGAAGGTGAGTGTTTAGCGGAATATGCCTGTTCCTATGTTTTAAGGAACAAATCAGGGTTAGAACACAGAGATTACAATCAGAAACCACAGATGAGCAAGGAGAGGATGAAGATTTGCGTCTTGAATATTTAGAATAGTGTCAGATATCCAGGTTTGGGCAAGAATGACCAAGGCAATAAATCATGATATTTAATAGGTCTTGTGCTCGCCACATAGCTCTGTCAGAGTGTGTATCTTATTTCCTATGTGTCTTATTTCTTTCTGTGATGTGATGATCTCTTTCAACTGCCCCCTGCTTTGACATAACCTTCTGACCCCCAGACACTACCATGACTCATCTCTTTCATTAAGCCTGGCAGATGCCCATTGCTCTGAATATCTCCAGAGCATGATATAGATCCTGATAATTTACTGTCCTGTCTTCTAGACTTGTCTTCTTATCTTCCAGAAAGGAATCAGACAGGCTAAGTGCTTCTTTTGTACCTGTTCGGAGTCAGACTTGGTGTGAGCATCTGACAGATGGCTAACACTGTGTGATGGATGGATGGATTTGAATCTCACGAAAACTGGTATGTAAGCAAGGTTGGGTGTCTTCTTTCTGTCACAATGATGTCAAACTTAGGAGTGTTGCAAGGAATCATTGGCATGTCCTCTGGACCTAGGAAGTATATATTTCACCTGTTCTTCAGGATGCTCTTGCCATCTGAGTATGGAGAATAGAGTGGGTTCTTGTGGGTGTCTTGTGAGCAGAAGCTGGACCTTCAATGATGGAGGACAAAGACATGGCCATTCCTGCCCTGGGGAAGGAGTTTGGTTGGCCTTAGAGGTCACTTCTAAACTTCAGTAGCTATCTGATGAATAGTTAACTTTTTTGACTTGTTTTTCTTCTTGGCAGCCAGCCTTCCCATGTTCAAGGGTCCCCTGACTAGTTTCCTGTCTGTGTGTCCTGAGTCAGACACACAGATCCCAAGAATGACTTTGTTTCCAATTGCAGTAACAAAATATTTGCCAAAAGCAACTTGCAAACACAAGAGTGGACAGAAGTTCAACTTGAGGGTAATAACCCCTTTGGCTATTTGATGACTTTTTTCTAGGAATTGTGTAAGACCATCCATCAGAAAACACAGCTATTTGCCTTATGACTCATAATAGTAGCAAAATTACAGTTATGAAATATTAATGAAAGTAACTTTGTGGTTGGGGGTCACCACAACATGAGGAACTATATTAAAGGGTTGTAGCATTACAAAGGTTGAGAACTACTGATTTAGGTTCATTTTGAGGGTACAGTCCATCAAGCAGGGACAAGCACAGTATTAGGCATATGAGGTATCTGGTCACAGACCATAGCTAAGACACAGACAGAAATAAGTGCTGTTGTTCTATTTGCTTTTTCCTTCTTTCTTAGCCCAAGACAAAAAATGTACAAGATAGTTAGACTCAAGGTGGGTCTTCCCTTTTATGTAAAAATGTTCTAGAAACTTCCTATGAACACACTTTTGCTACTCAAACTATGGCCAAGGGATTAGCAGCATTGGCACCAGTAGACTTTGTTAGAAATGTAGAAGCTCAAGCTGTGAATGATGGCTCCTATATGTAAGCCAAGCTTTCTAGAGGTTGAAATCAGAGCACTGACCATGTGTTCAAGGTCAGACTGAGCAGGGAGACTCAGGCTCCACCCAGTGATATATAACGAGATTCTGTCTCAAGCAAACAGAAGAAAAGGAAGAAGAGGAGAGGAGAAAGAGGAACAGGAAGAAGGGGAAGAGAAAGAAGAGTGGGAAGAGAAATGAAACAAACAGGAGGAGGAAGGGTAGGAGGAGATGGAGACTCTTCATCCTAACTCTAGACCTATTGGATCTGAAGCTGCATGCTTAATGGGATCTCCAAGTGATATCTATTCTCTTTCTCCTCATTTGAGAAGCTCTGGGATAATCAATGGATTTCAAACAGCTTTAATAGGAGCAGATTCCAATTACTCCCCTGTAGGGATATGGGTTGGGTACCATGTACCAAAGAAATATGTATGAGTGACATTATCTATTGTGCTTGGCCTATGAAAAGTGACACGATTAGGAGGTGTGGCCTTGTTGGGTGAAGTGTGTTACTGTGGGGTGGGCTTTAAGGTTCTATGCTCAGGTTCTGCCCAGGGAAGAAAGTACCCTACTCCTAGATGCTTGCAGAATTGAATCTCCTCCTGATTGCTTTCTGATCAAGATGTAGAACCTTGATCAGAAAAGAACCTCCAGAACCTTCTCTCAGCTCCTCCAGAACCATGTCAGCCTGCATGCTGCCATGCTTCCCACCATGATGATAATGGACTCAACCTCTGAAACTATAAGCCAGCCCCAATGAAATGTTTTCCTTTCTAAGTGTTGCCTTGGTCATGGTGTCTCTTCACAGGAATGGAACCCCTAACTAAGATACCTATAAAGCATCTTGTCTGAAAAAAAAGAATCCAGGATGAAAGCCACAGGGTAAGGAAACAGAGGTCCTATGCCCTTTGATGGACTTCTAAGCAGTCATACGATTTTGATGGTACTTGTTTGAGGAGAAAAGTCTTCTGTTGTGGGCATCCCAGTGCTGTTCTTTGACAACTGTCATGGGTCTTTCAATGCTGCCCACGTAGGCAGCATTGTGTCCCCACAACAAGGAGGTGATGTCCTTTAACCATGCCTATCTGAATCTAGCTTTCCAGGTCCCAGGATACAATCCATTCTGGCAAGAATGCTTGAGAGTAGAAAGTGAAAGAGGCAAATTATGCTGACAGTCACCTGGCATCTCAAAAGAAGCCAGAGCACTGGATGCTACTCTAACAGGTGAAAGAATTGCTTGTTTTGTTTAGTTTTGAACACTTGCCATGACTAGCACCATGCAAATAGTACATATATCCTCTCTAATGATTTCAGCAGTTCTACAAGGCACAAGCATAGCCTCCCTTTTAAGAATGAGCAAGCAGAAAGAAGCAAGTGGCTTATGTGAGGTCCAGTGCATGGTGAGAGGTGAGGCTGCACTCTGACCTGCTTTCTTCCAATCTTGTGGTCTTCTGTGGCCCCATGTCTCCTTGCCTAGCAGCACAGATGCTCTGGGATGGCAGTTCGCTTGCTCAAGTCCCAGGCTTCAGGCCTCTGCAGCGGAGAAGGCTTCTGAGCTGAGTAAGGTCTACACTGGGGATCACTGCTGGCCAGGATTGTCCCAGAGTCATCAGATCCCCATCGCATCAGAAGCCTGAGGCATCTGCTCCTGCCTTGGTTTCCCCACGTTCTCCCGGCAGGCAGCAGTAAGTGATAATGAATTATCTCACTAGGGGCTGAGAGTGATGAAGAGATAATGAGGGTGAAGCAGATGAAAAAGAAAGTGGAGTAACCACCGTAATTACAGCTTCTGCAGAGACCCCCCTCCTTCCCTGTAATAGAGAACAGAATGAATTCCCCAGAAGCCCATAGTCAAACATAGGTCCTGGCTGGCAGTGGGGTGTTTGGAAGCCAATGAATGGGACCCCTAAAGTCTATCCAACTCCATGCCTGGGTCTTCTCTGAGCCAAATGCCACAGGCCACACGAAACAGGTCAGCAATCAGCAACAATGTGAAGTGACTTTAGAGCTCTTCCTCCCCACCCCCTCCATACAACACACACTGCTCAGGGATAAACCACATCTTAGTAAAACTGTACATGCTTCAGTCAAGAGCATGTAATTACCCAGGTGGGTGTTTTCCAGGGGAAACGAGTTAAATGATTTTTTTTAAAAAAAGTAGTTCCTACACAAGTACAAATATTAGCAACCACCAACCAGGCTGGAGTTTCTGGTGAATGACCAGTAATGTTGAGAGAAACATTAGAGCCGTCTGATGTTAGGTCATAGAGCTGGTTGTGAGGAGAAGTCTTGGTAGTGAGCAGAGAGAGGAAGAGGGGGTGCTTAAGCACAGCAGGGCAAGGTGTCCTCCTCAGATTCCCAGGAACCTCTCTGGCCTCTGAGAGTCTTCAAGTCCAGAGCAGCTACCAACAGCCTGCACTTTGTGGAAGGAATGTGTCAGAGCAGGACAGGGCCCTTGTCCTCCCTATGTAATTCTACAGTATTCCTTTCTCCTTATAGCTTGCAGCACAACTGTTCTCTCTGCCTGCATTCCACATCCCCTCTTCTCTTCTTGTGGTTAGCCAACAGTTAATGGTCTACTCTGAGTTTGCAAAGTCTAGAGAATGTCCTCATAGGCACCAGATTGGGGTCATGAAATTCATTTCACTCACACTATGACCTCTGCCACTGCAGTATTTCTTGCCTTCTGGGGCACAAGGCTGGTTGCTTCATTAACCCCTGAGATCTGTCAAAGCCTGTCTGGGAATTGAAATAATGCATGGATCTAGTAGTGTGACACCAGAGAACTCAGATCCAGGACACAAAGCCAGGTGAAGAGAAAGCTACTGAGATGTGGCTGCTCTTGCCATCTGCACTAGGGCGCAAGAAAGGACACCAAAGAAATGGGTAGCATCTGGGAACTGAGGGAAGAGAAGCGTTTTATCCCAAGCTAAGGAAATGAGCTTTTAGCCTTGCCTAGTAGTTCTTAATTCACTTCTCAGCTACCATTAATTGTACATCGTAACACATGTTAGACTCAGTACTACACAGGAATGAGAAACTATATGCAAGGTGACCATGCTAAGGGATGGAGACCAGCATGCCAGGGTGAAGGGGAGAGGCATGGAGTAATATCTAGAAAACCTTGGTTCCAGAGACAATGCACATGGAAAGAGGACAATTATGCTAAAGTTTAAAATCGAAGTTAGTGAAGAAAGACAGTAACATATTCAGGAAGGCATGTGGTTTCAGATGGATAGAGAAAAGGGTTGGCGTCACAGTTCATCACAGGCCTGTGTGCAAGGCTCAGGATTTTAACGCCATTCTGGAATCTATGGGGTGGGGAAGACAGAGAAATATGATTATGGTCCAATTCAGAATCAAATTTACATCTAGCGATCTTCATCCTGATAGTACTCTCTTTGGGGCTAGATTAGACGGAACGTGAGTTCAAGACTGCTAAAGTAATTCAGGGAAAAGACAATGCTGACTATAACTATGGCCATGGATGGAGATGAGGAGAAGAGAATATGATGGAAGCTGAGAAGGGAGAGGAAGGAGATTGTAGGTACTGAACACACACTGGCATCAAGATAGAATGACTCAGGTTTGTAGGTTGGGTACAGATACCTGGGGAGAGTGAAGGTTTTGAGGAAGCTGAGCAGTTCACTGTGGACATGTTGGCTTTGAGTTTTGAGGATCCTGTGGTCATTCACGTAGGGGAATCCACAGAGCTCTTCCCTTGTTCCTAGTCATTAGGAACCTAGAAGAAGCAAGAACAGAGCCCACCCAGGTCCGCCACTTGGTGGAAAGCTGGCCATGTGGAGCTGAGTGAAGGTCTCACACCCAGTCTCATTTATGCATAGATAGTAGCTACTTAGCATCCCAGGAACTTCTATCACAGTGCCGAGACACCTGAATGGGTATACACAACTCTATCACACCCAATGAGATAAGGCTGCCAAATAAAAAACGGGACATCCAGTTAACTTGTCATCCCATATAACCAACACGTTTTAGTATAACTGTATCCCAAGGAGTGAATGGGAAATACTTATACTGAAAACTTAATAGCTAAAGCCAGGGGGAATAGAGCAAGGTCCACCTTAGGTCCTGGTTATATTAAGCTCAGAATATTGTACTTGCTAGTAGAAAATAATGTCTTGAGTAACTCTAACTGGATCTGAGAGCCCTGCGCCCTTGCTTATCCAAAGAAGCCCCGTGAATTAGGGCTCTCTGTATGCAGTGGGGGCGGGTGGGAAGGAGTGCTGACCTTCCCATGAAGGGCACAGGTTTGGCTCTTACAGAGGAGCTGGCTCCTTGTAGACAGCCAACAAATGTTTGGATAAAGAAACAGATGGAGTGATGCAGATTCAGTTCCTACTTCCTCGTGGGTACAATAAAACCTTCTTTTGCAGACATATTGTGAAGACCAAATGAAATACTTTGAGTAAAGTGCCAAATACAGGCACTCGATTGTGCCTAGCCTGCCTTACCTGCTTTGGTCCCTAACGTGTCCACCTGTGACCAACATTGCCAAGGGGAGACTCTCACAGATAAAGCATTTTTGACTTAGGGACTTCTCCTCAAGAGAAAAAGTGATGACATTAACAATGTTATTAGTTTTGGCTTTGTAGTAATCGTTTTGTTTTATTTTTGTTTTTGTTTTTGAAATGGAGTCTCCTGTAATTCAGGCTGACCTTGAACGTCTTATGCAGCCACTGCTGGCCTTGAACTCCTGACTCCCCGTCTCTGCCTGTTAAGTACTAGGATTGCGGTTGTGTGTCGCCGAACCCGTTATCAATTTTATTTTATTTTCTAGATGTAGCAAATAGAAGATGGGACAATCCTAAATGTCACTCTTCTGTCAAACCGATTTTGTCACTTGCTATCCGCTCACCGACAGCAGTCAGTCCCTACTAAGGCAGAATCTGCGAGCCAGCTCAGCAAAGATCCCCAGTGCACAAGCTACAAGCCCGTGTGTCCTAGAGGTGAATTCTAACAAGGCCAGAGGACACTCCACAGCCCCATTTCTCAATAACTGAGAAACTTCCAGGTTGCTGTCTTTGCCCCGCAACCCTGGGCTCCCAGCATGCTCTGAGCTTGCTGAGGAGAAAGCTGTACATCCTGCAGGTTTCTGTCTGATTTATCATTGTCATCAGCGTGCTTTCACAATCCCCTCTCAATTCGGAAATGTCTTCTGAAAAGCTGCTTCCTGCTAGGCTACAGTCATCACCCTTTCGCTCAATCAGCATACTTAGTGCTTACTCCCAGTCTGCATATCTCATGTGCTTTCCTCTGCCCGAAAATGCCACCGCTGCTCTGCGCCAGGACATTTTCCTAACTTCTGCTCCGCCTGACACGGGTCTCCAGCGTCTGGGATCCACAGGTCCTTTCTTATCTCTAAATTCCCAAGAATGTCACCTTGAAATCTTTCCCTAGGAACCCGTAAATATATCTACGAAGATTTCAAAACGGAACCTTTTAAATTACATTTAGTTATCTGTGTACGTGTGCCACAGTGCACACTCGGAGGTTGGAGGACATCTTGCCGGGATCAGCTCTCTCCTTTCGACGTTTGAGTCCCAGGAACTGAACTCAAGTTGTTGTGCCTGGTGGCGGGTGCTGTTATCTACTGACTCATTTCACCGTCCCTCTGCCTTCATTTTGCTATTTAATTTCTTCTGAACATTCTGTCTCCTAATCAGATTGCAAACTTGGGTGGGGTGGGAAGGGCATAGAATTTGCTGGCTCTTTCCTGCATCCTCCAGTTGGGGTTCCTTCCTGTGGCCCCCTAGGGCAAACACCAACTGGAAGACTAGAGAGCAGAGAAGCGATAGAAGGGTCACAAAGGACAGTAATATCTGCAGAGAATTAGCATGGCTTCAAAACTTGAGAAAGGGCAATTAAACAGACAGAGATCTTGTTCTTCCAGGACTCATAAGTCAGGACAGCCCAGGTGACACTCATGGAGAATCCAGAAGCATCCCGACCAATGAGCAGGTTCAGTACCCACAATGGCAGGTTTGCTTGGAGCCCCAAGAGAATTAAAACTACGAGTCTTGCATGTGAGCTCATTCATTGACTCGCTCAACAAATACTTTGAAACATCTCCCGTGAACTCTGCCCAGCATCCTGTGCAGAGGGTAGACCAATGGATGAATCATATTTCCTGTCCCTCCGGACTTTAAAACCCAATGAATAAATGACTTCCCTTTGGCCAGACAGGTCCAGGCAGTCTTCAGTGAAAGGCTGAATTTTTATGATGCACCCATACACACAGTAGACTACAGTAAAGATAAAGTGAAAGGCGTTTTTCGCATACCAATCACAATTACACACAATTATTGTATATTTGTTGCTATTCCCAAAGCCTCAGAACCTGTACCCAAAGAAAAAGAAACTCAAAAAACATACAAGGGTGGGGTTTAAACTGGCAAAGCTCAAGTAGAATCAAACCAGCACAGGGATGAGCTTCCTTCCCCTCTCCCTCAGGGCTGCCAGAGCCATGGGGCACTGCAGCAATGATGTGGAGCATTAGAGATCTGCTCATTAAACTCACCGCTCAGTAAACAAGGCTGAAAGGTATGTGGCCTGGCCAGAAAGAAAGTGGAGTGGATAGGGTCCCACCAGGAAAAGGGCTTGAGACATTAGCTCCCCTCTGGAATAAGTATTTGTAAAATAAATTATTATTATTAATTATTATTATTATTGAACATAACTGGAACAGTTGATTCAGAAGGGTAGGATGTGACAAACTAGAGCAGGACTTGTTGAAACCACTACCTGGAGCCACCACATTCCATGTTTTGCCCACGTGTATATGTGCAAGCACGCAAACACACACACACACACACACACACACACACACACACACATACACACACACACACACACACACACACCAAACCCTCTCCCACCAAGTTTAAGCTGTCCATCTGGCCCTGGCCCTTCTCCACGTCAGTTCATTCCAGTCGTCCCCGCGTGACAGGTCTGTCCATGTACACACTATAATAAGTGCACACCCTCACTCCATAGGGAGATGGGATATTGGGATGGTATTAACTAGGGTGGACAACTACCTCTTATGCTAAGTAGAGATAGCAGCAGGCAATTAAGGATGCTTGGTCCCTATGATAATCCTCAAGGTAGTAGGGGTACTCAGACAGTGACACCCCAGCACAGGCCTGGTGACCTCCCTTGAGCAGCCCTCTCTGGCTCTTTTTGGTCTTTTTCCTTTTTTCCATTCCTCAGGTAACAGGATATTGGGGGTCCCCAGCACATTGGTCTGCTGGGCCTCAGAAAACCTGTCCTGCTGTGATGGATTTTTTAATTGGATTGTGACAAACATTTAATACCTAATAGAGCTCTTACCAGCACAGTTAATTAAGAATGTGACTAATCTAATTTGGTGGGAGCTGAGAAAGAGAGAAGGAAGAGCCAGGAGAAAGGGGAGCAGGATTTGGGGGGGACAGGGGTAGCTAGAGTTGCAAGATGCCTGCTGAGCTTATTTTTGTTGCTGTTTGGAGCAGGGCACACAGAATGCATAGAGGAGTTTGCAAGATAGTAGCAAAATGCTGGCAAGTCGCAGAGTGGCCAGGCAGACAGGAGTCTCTCTTCCCAGCTCCTCTCTCAGTGCCATTGTGCACGCTGGCTTGTCGCCTCTGGCTTGTTAGCAATGCCTGAGAGAACAGAGTTTTGTGGATCTCAGAAAGCTGTATGGAAAACTGCCGAGTGTCGTGGGACTCATTACTGAACCTGCCTCACAGAGGCTAGTATGCCTTGGCACTGCCAACGCAGAGCAAATGGACCTCTCACCCCCCCTCATGGCCCCTCGGTGAACACAAATACATTATTTGTAACTCCCTTTATTACATAGGGTACTCACACATACACATATCATGTGAGCTTGCCGAACAGAGATGCTCACTTGCCTGTTGTGTACTTACCAGGGTTTGTCTGTGGTTCCACTGAGAAGAAATGCATTCTCAAACACACGAGAGTGACACGTGGATGGAATTAATGACATAGAAATGCATATTTCACACATCAGTGTATGCCCACTCTAATGCAAAGTCCCCTCAGGTATCTTTCCCTATCTAGAGGATTACACTGGTCCAAACTTGCTGTTCTCTGAGTTGATCTATCCCACCACCATCCTTGAGGTCTAAGTGCCTGCTTGCCATTGGATAGGACTGCTGTGTGTGATCTTCATCCTGGTAGGTGTCTCCGTCCCTCTTTACCCCCAGGAATGGGAGGGTAGCGAGATGCTGGGCCAGCATGTGGGGATCATGGGTAAGTAGAGTATCCTGGAAGTTCATGATGAGCTAGCATCTCACCTGCTAGGGGAAGAATGCCAAAAGGAGGGCTCCGTGTCAGGTTGGCTTTTCAGGGAGTAAGGTGGGGAAATATTAGTCCCTAATGTACAGGGTGCCATAGTAACTGCTGGGGAGGGAGAACTATTTTGAGCCTCTGCTTCAGCACAATGACATGACGGGCACTGAGCTTTACAAACCTGTGCTTTTTATAGTCTGATCTTTAATGGCAGGTGATAAGATTATGGCAAGAGAGCCGTGATTTAGCATTCCCAGGCATTGGATATCCTACAGGGATTCAGCTACCCATTGTCTTCACTAATCCCTGTGGCAAGTCTGCTAGAAATATGCCTGGGGTTCAGCTGCCTGTTGTCTCAGAGGAAGGAAAGGTGAGCCTCTTGGTCATTCTCTTATGGAGAACAAGATGCTCTTTGGGCGGGGAGCTTCACCACCTCCATTCTCAGATCAGTCAAATCAAGACCTCATGGCCATGCTCTCTGGTCACTGGCTTCTCATTGCCACTCAGAGGATTGGAACCAGCACACTGGCAGGGCTATGCAAATCTGGCTGTTGGGGCACTTGGCAGAGCTGCTGTCTATGGGATTAAAGCAAAGGACAGATCTCCTGGTAGTACCCAAAAAAGACAGTAATGAAACATCATCCAGGGTAGGTGGGTTTTTTTTGAGGGGGGGGGGGTGTTTTTATTTGTTTGTTTGTTTGTTTTGTTTGCCAACTGACACAAGCTAAAAATCATTTGAGATGAGGGAACTTCATTGAAGAAATACCCCACCAGACAAGCCTGTGAGTGAGCCTGTGGTATGTTTTCTTGATTAGTAATTGATGTAGAAGGGCCAAGTCCATTATGGGTGATGCCACCCACTGAACAGATGGCCCTGGGGTTATAAGAAATCAGGCTGAGAAATCCTTGGAGAAAAAGCCAGTAACTATGGCTGCTGCTTCTTGTTATTCTTCTCCCTCTCCCCCTCCCTCCTTCTTCTTCCTCTCTTCTTCCTCTTCTTTCTTCTTCTTCTTCCTCTTCCTTCTTCTTTCTTCTTCTTCTTCTTCTTCTTCTTCTTCTTCTTCTTCTTCTTCTTCTTCTTCTTCTTCTTCTTCTTCTTCTTCTTCTTCTTTTCCTGCCTCCAAGTTTCTGCCTTGACTTTCGTACTTCCTTCAGTGTCAGACTGTGATGTGGAACTGTAACCTGGAATAAACCCTTTTCTCCCCACATTGCTTCTCATCATGGTGTGTGATCACAGCAATAGAAGTCCTAACTAAGACAGAACCATAGCTAGAGAAACCAACAGACACAACCACAACAACAAGACACCAAAAAAGAAAGGGCCAGGAAGTAAAAAGATCTAATTTCAACCTTTCTTCTTTACATGTCTCTTCTTGAATCTTGAATCTCATAAGAGAGAGTTCTTCTACCTGTGAGCTCACCAACCTACCCCACATCACTGAAATTGATCTTGGTCCCATCCATTTACAGATGAGAGGATGTAGACACAAGATAGGGGACCAGTTATACCAAAGAACACTTGTGTAGTTCAAAGCTGAGCTGGGACTCGTGGTCGGGTGTGAGGATTCCTAACAGCATACCTCTTCTCCTCCTTTCTCTTTGTTGGCCAAGAGGAGTGTAAGGGGGACCCAGTTAGAAATGATAAGCCATGCGCTCTGTAATTCCTTAACTAAATCAAGTATCTGCATCACTGAAAAGCTAGAGAAAGTGGCACAGCTCCACAGTGGGCAGAGAATCTTCGGGGATGCTGCCCAGGAATGTGTTTCTGTCTCTTATTTGTCTCTCCTGCTCTTTTTTGCTGACATTCACTGCCCTCGCCTTACTCTTTCTGCTCCCTGACATCACCAACTCTGAGGTGGAGTAGGGAAAAGTGGCTGTTATCTTGCTTTCTAGCAGCAGCTACAGGGCGTTGTCACATGGGGACCAAGTGTCAGGACACATCCCTCCCCTGACTGAGCAACCACGGTGGAGGCCCTTTTTTGGTACAACATCACAGGCCTTTCCCTACAGCAGAAAACCTTTAACAAAGATTTGTCTGACAACTTAATCCCGGGAGAAAAGAGGAAGCAGGCAGAGATGGGAAGACCAGCTAGCGAAAAGAACAGGGTGATGATAGGTAAGACTCAAGTTAGAACAAAGCCTGTGTTTACTATCTCCAGTAATGCTGACCTTGGCCAAGTCATTAAATATATATAATTTTTGAAATGCATCTATTAACCGAAATTTTAAAATCTATGCTTACTGTTTTTTGTTTTGTTTTGTTTTGTTTTTTGTTTTTGGTTAGGAAGACATCATATATAGGAAAGTGGAGACTGCAAAGGACTTCCAAAGTGAAAGGTATTTTTTTTTTATTAAATAGAAAAAGGAAGATCAAGAATGACGGGGAGAGAGAGGAGGGAGAAAGCAGAGGGCTAGGAGTAAGTGCCGGTGGAAATGAGTGCTTTCCCAGTGAGAAATGCATTAGGCACTTTCAAATGTTCCTTCTTTTTCTAGACGATCATAAAGAGAAAGCTATTCCTAATGGGCAGCAATTATAAGACTTAAGAGTTAGTTCGTGGCACCTGTGATGGGGAGCTATCATGGCAATCCTTGCAATTATTTCCCAGCCCCAGCTTGGTACACAACCCTTCCTGTTTCTTATCCTCTGCCATTCTGGAAAGGGCACTGCTAGGACTGAGGGAGGTAGAAAGGATGGAGCCCCCATTGGGTTGGGCTGGGATGGACTGGAGAAATTCTGGTTTAAGGTGAAGAGGGGAGGGGCAATACATATTAAACACACAGACTTCCCTGGATCCACCCCCAACCTACCAAAATCAAACCTCACTCAAGACTGAAGCCTGGGTTCTTATGGGTCCCCGGGAAATCACACATGAAAATGTCTTTATCTCCCCATCATGCAAACTACTCTGCACATACAGTAGTGTGCACACATGCCGAACTTCCTGCCAACTCCCGGTACGCAGAATGTGATAACCGCCAGAGAACACAGTCCTGAGATGTTCTGTCTTCCTGCCCTGCCCAGCTCTCCTGCCTGGATCCTCTCTTAAATAGAAACAGTCCTGGGAGATATAACTGAGAAGGCGTCTGCTTGCAAGGCACCTGGTGAAGGTAGACTCAAAGACCAAGCCCAGGGGCAAAGGAGTTACCTATAAGTGAAGAAATAAGCCAACAAGCTAAAGTCAAGGCCTGAGTGGAGAGAAAAAGATCAAGTTGCAAACCACAAGGGTTTAGGTCCTCAACCTTTCTAATTATGCAACCCTTTAACACAGTTCCTCATGTAGTGGTGTCCTCCAACCGTAAAATTATTTTTGTTGCTACTTCATAACTGTAATTTTGCTAGTTATAAATAATAATGTAAATCTGTGTTTTCTAATGGTCTTAGCCAACCCCAGTGAAAAGGTTGCTCAACTCCCAAAGGGGTCATGACCACAGGTTAAGAATTGATGGGTTAAGAGGAGAGGTGAAAGAGAAATTGGAGGGCTATTGCTTAGACCTTGTAGGATCTAGGAATTGGGAGAGATTCATAGAAGACCATCTGCACCATCAGAGTACAGTTTGATAGTTTGAGGGGAGAGTCTATGGCCCCTTCCTGGTTCTGGACCCTAATTCAGTTTCCTCTTCTCTACTTTTGTCTGTCTGGGCACCTGGGGTGGGGAAAACAGTTCTCCAAAGCAGCTCTAAGAAGGACTAAAGAAAGGGGATTCTCCAGTTAATTCTGCATGTTTTCGCTATTGACCCAATTTGCCTGGAGGGTCCGAGGGAGATAAGGGAGAGCTGGGCAGTGTTGCCTGAATTTAATAAAAGCCCCAGTTTCCATGGCTGGGGCTGGGAATGAAGCTCTTGAGTCACTAAAGCTAGTCTCTCTCTCTCTCTCTCTCTCTCTCTCTCTCTCTCTCTCTCTCTTCCCTCTCTCTTCCCTCTCTCTCCCCTCTCTTTGCTGAGAGGCAGGCTTCTGGACCAGGCATTTCAAGAAGCACTGAGGAATTCACACTTCCGGCAGCTTCAGGGTTCCTGGGACTGAACATCTTCTGGGTGCTTTGATGCTAGCAGACTCTGCTCCAGGAGAGAGACAGCAATAGAAGATATGATCTGTGCCATCAGCATCTTCACAATTCAGCCGGGTAGTCAGAGTGTCTACTGAATGGCCACTGTCTTGTTAAGTTCATGCTACCAACCCCTACTATAAAGTATAAACTATAGACAAAGGGCTGTGTGAACAATGTTCATGGAAAGAGGGTGACTGGAGAGAGCAGGAGAGGCCAGGCCCAGGAAAGTTAAGTGTGAGTGGGTCCTGCTGCAGGCCATTCACACAAAGACCACGGGGAATGTGGTTCTCGGTAACCACCACACATGACAGAAGGCTGTGTGGAAGACAGGGGAAGTTGCAGAGGGTAGAGGCCTCATTTTGCTTCCAGCTCAAGTCTCCATATTGCTGTGGACTCATTACTTAATCTGCATGGTGACACAGTTATCTATGGCATATTGTCTGTGGTCACTGGTCACTACACTCTTCACAGAGCCTCTGAGCACATGCATCTCTCTGTTGAGTGTCCTAAGAAGAGATGGGGCTACCCCATGTCTGTAACCTCAGCTTTGAGGGTGTACTGATTGAGAACTGTACAAGCCTCTCACCCATCCCCCAAGCCAGCTGGCCCGTCTATGTCTGTATGCATAGCGTTCTCCAGCCTCAGAGCTTATAAAAACCAAGAAAAGTCTTTTTATTTTTTTTGTCCCAAGATGCCAAGATGTCTCTTGAAATACAGAGATGCTCTTTCTTTCTCTTCTATGGTTCCTGACTTCATTGTTACTCTTTGGGGAGGAACAGGGCTTAGATTGAACATGGTTCCCATCTGCAGCTGAGGAGCACAGAGACGGGAAAGAGGGTGCTAGAGAGGCGCAGATGCACACAGCCATGCTCTTGGTTACAGGCAATAAGTAAGGCCACTGAATGAACAAGAAGGAAACCACAGGGAAGCACGGGAGGGGAGGAGCAAGGAGGTTGGGAGGCTGTGGAGAGGAGTGGCATAGGGAAGACAGAGAGGCTGACAGAGACAGAGAAGAGAAGCTGGCAGGACCTGCATCACAGCTGGAAACTACAGACCTAGCAATGGGAGAAGGGGAACGGGCGACACACAGAGGCAGCCAGCTTAAAGAGAGAGACTGGAGCTAAACACAAGAGGGACAGAGACAGCCAGAAGTTGTAAGCAAGCATGCTGAGAGGTGGTGGGGATTGGGGAGGCTGCAAAAAGAGATGGGGAGGAGAGGAATTGTGCAGAGAAGAAAGGGAGGGATAGATGGAGTCTCAGTGATAGGGGTCAGTAGTAGCTAACATGTCAAAAACAGAAGTACAGCATTGTCTGTTTTGTATTATGACCTTAGGCGAAGAAAAACACTTTATGCTGCAGTCAGAATAGGGACCCTGAACCAAGATTATCTAGGTAAGACTCAGGACTGGTTCCCACCATTCTGGCACTAGTCTGAGCCTCAATTTTCCCTC
Source organism: Mus minutoides (assembly GCA_902729485.2). NCBI lineage: Eukaryota > Metazoa > Chordata > Mammalia > Rodentia > Muridae > Mus > Mus minutoides. Next base: position 2,610,821 of record LR749505.1, on the reverse strand, counting down.
CAGGAAAATGGGGCAACTATTATTGCCCGCTCCAGGGTTGTTATGAAGATTAAATAGTGTCATAGATACAATGGAAGCATCTGGAATAGCAGAACAGTACTTGGCATATTAAAAAGACATCGAAGGGTCTGCAAGTGCAGACAGATGCAGGTATGCACAATTCAAAGGGACAGGCAGGCTGAATGCAAGGATATCAAAGGGTGATTCCACCTCTTTGTAATGAGAATTTTTTTTGTTTTGTTTTTTTCGAGACAAGGTTTCTCTGTGTAGTCCTGGCTGTCCTGGAACTCACTTTGTAGACCAGGCTGGCCTCGAACTCAGAAATCCGCCTGCCTCTGCCTCCCAAGTGCTGGGATTAAAGGCATGTGCCACCATGCCCGGCTTGTCATGAGAATTTTTGAATTTTGGTTTCTTTATTTAAAAAAAACACACACAGAAAAAAATCATAAGAATATAGGGACATTTTGTTGTTTTAATCCCAAGTGTGGGATATGGGGCTGCTTCAAATTGTCCACAGCAGCTGACTATGATTTGCCTTGTACTCTAGTACGGGTGTGATTATGGCAGCTGCAGATAGCTTCTGCAATTGTGTGATAATTTTTGGAGGTTATATAAATCCTAGGGCTCCGGGAGGAGGGGTTGGTTGTTGTCCATGGTTTGTTAGGTAGTTGTGCACAAAGAAGAAATTAGATATCCTGAAGGTGAAGATCAAACTTGCCCCAAGAAACTTGATGCCCCTAATTGGCAAGAAGTCTAATTAATGATAACGTCACCCCCTCTCCTACCCCTGCCTTCATTCGGAGATTTCTTTCCTTTCCTCTGTATCCTTTTGTCTCTCTTATTAGGACTAGAGATTTGAAAGGGCAGAAAAAAGAAGAACTTACAAAATAGTAAAAGACTAGCTACACCTCTTCACCCATAAATACGTTCCTTCTCGTAGACAGGCTTTTTGTTGTGTGCCGCCGTGGAGCTGAGGTAAAAAGAGAAGCTCTCAACCATCCGCCAGGGCAGCAGGGCAGCTGAGAAAAATCAGAAAGGTGAGGAAAAAGGAAGCTCAGGTTTGTGTCAAAATAGAATCTCTAGAAGTGAGAGCAAAGCTTGCTGGGAGGAATGGGGGTGGGGGCATGAAGTCAGGGAGAGCCAAGCCAGCACATACCACACAGAGGAAGCAAGAGGGTCGGAATGGGGGTGGGTTGCTCCAGAGGCGCTCAGACTCCATCTCTAAGGAGGTGTAGCACCATTTCCATGAATCTTTCTGTACAGCCCCGGAAGAGTTTGGGGTGCTTCTCTGCCCTGCCTTCCAAGGTGTGTGCAATGTGACATGTTAGAAATGAGTTCCTTGGTGTCCACCAGTGGGAGGGAATCACACACGGACCTCAACCACTGACAGGGGAGAGGCAGGAATAGGCGCAGAGAGCAGACCTGGGATACAAGGAGAAAGATGGGAAGGGATCAGAAGCTTGTTTGAGTTTCATCCTCCAGCCCTACCTGAAGTTGCTGCTCATGTTCCCAGCATGGGTGAGCATCCTAGCCGGGAAGGAATATTTCTCCTTCTCCGCTCCCTAAGAGGGTATCTGCTAATACCAGTGGCATACCAAATAGGGAGGGGTACCCTGCAAATAATGGGTGATACTCCATGAAAGGCATTTTGCCATCAGGCTTGATTCTTGAATCCAGTGAGACTCCCCCGGCCCTGTAACATCTCTCCTCAGAAAGTGTAACCATCCAGTATCTTATGTCTCCACATTTGCTAAACCTGGCTAGTTTGGGGTTCTGGAACTGAGCCTGGAGCAACGTGAGCAAGAACACAGTGGAAAAAGTTTTAATGTATTAATTACTAACTGCCAGGGCTTATTTGTGGTTATGAATATTGTAATCACAGCTGTCACTTACTGCAAACCTCTCTGGGGTGCAGGTACTTATATCCATAAGCTCCCAAATCCTCTCAAGGACCCTGGAGGAGAGAGGCCAGTTCCTGTGTTCTGAGGACTCAGCTCAGACAAGGGAATCAACTCTACACTCAGGGTGGCTGCAGAGACTCCACTCTCCAAAACTAAATTTGCCTCCCACTTTCTCAAGGAACATGGGCTTTCTTTTGTTTCCAATTCTGCTTAAAATTCAGAATCCCACTATAGCAACTTCTACCCCAGACTCTCACTGCCTTTCACTCTTCTGGTGGAATGTGCTGAGACCATCCTTAGGAATCATACCCCCTTCACAGAACTTTGAGGAAAAAGAAAGCCTTTGCCTGCAGCTGGATACCATTTCACTCCACGCTCGCCTCCCTCGTGTATAACTTGAGTTTCTGGGGAAGCAGGACACACGGGTACCAGGGAATCCCTTCTCAAGTGCTTGAGGTAGCTTCAGGACACACGGGTACCAGGGAATCCCTTCTCAAGTGCTTGAGGTAGCAAAGGCTGTTCAAAAAATTTTGGCATCCTCCAGGAAAGGTCTCTGCTGTGCATGTTGCTGATAACTAATATTATTTCTTTTCCTTGACTGAGATCTGATTCACGACTCTATGGAGTGTTCCTTGTATAGCTCGAGATAGCTACACAGAAAGCCCACGAAATCATGAGGCTCCATTTCTGCACAACAGGATGAAACTACTCTAGACCATTGTTCCAGAAAGGATGGAGGAGTTTGGGATCAGGGTTGACACAATCACGACATGGGTCTGTGAGTCTGGAACAGCTGTTCTTAATTCCCCCTCCCTGCCTCGAGTGTCTACTTACCATGATCAAGGTATTTCATAGAAATTCTTTAGAAAATTCGGTATATTTCTCTTCTTTCTATGTATAAACACATACACAAAGAGATACACATATATAGACTCACATGCGCATACATATCACACATACATGCACACACACACACACACACACATGTACCAATACACACAGACTTATGAACATAGAGATATATACAGATCAAACACACACACACACAAACACATACACATTCACACAAACACACACACACACACACACGACACACACAAACACACCACACACACATACACACACGCACAGATTCAGACACACCCTGATACCACAAACTTTATTTCCTTGAGAGATTAGACTCCAGAGATGTTCAATCAAGGAAGATAATAAAATTTCATCTCAGAAAAATAAGGTTAATTCCCAGTTCCTTTTATGCAGTAGTAGCATTATGTTACCAATACTGATGAAATTCAATCTGGGAGTGACCAGTTCCCCCAATCTTCATATCAGAGTTCCATCGAGTAGAAGCATTTTCCTTAGAAATGATTTTCTACCATCACTAGAAATTGCTATGGGTCCATGTGCATTGAACAAGAGTGAGTCCAGCACAGTGGGACTTCTTAGCCTACTTGTCAGTCTGTTCCCTTCTGTGAGAGGTTTGTGGACACACCCTTCCCCATCCCCAACCCAAACTGTACAGTCACACAGAAATCTATTGGGTTTCCACGTACCACCTGTCTGGCCATCTCCCATCTCAGGCTGAACAGCTGCCACAGAGAAGAAGTAACCAGACAAGGAAAGGACGAGAGAGGAGAGGGGACATACGGGAGAGAGCATGTGAGGAAACCCCAGGAGATCAGCTTCCAGCAGTGATTAATTTAGAAAGAGAAAATAGATTCTCAGTGTGCCAGCCACCAAGTCTGCAGAGGCTGACAGTGAAGCAGTGATCTCATAGGCAGCCTTGTCCTATGAGAAAGCAATCCCTGAGCTTCCTGTTCTTATACCAATAGGATGGCAATGAGTATTAGTTCTCAACTTGCTGAATAAGGAAACATTCTGAACCTGGAGATAAGATCTCTAAAGCTCTCTAGAATATGCCTCCAGCCTAAGAGAGACTCATACCTCTCCCATGCATGCCCATGCCTGGCCTTCCCTGTTCCTGAGAGGGTCCAGTATTGCCAGTTGACTCGGACACTAGGAGAAGGCTGGGAACTGTTGTATCAGCACCTCATCTGCCTTTCTAGAAGACATCGCCACATAACAGCTTGTCAGATATGAAGCCGTTCATTCATCAGATGCACGCCATGTGTGGTGATTCACGACTATAATACCAACCACTGAAAGGAGGCAGAAAGGTCTGAAGTAAGGCCAGTGTTACCTATACTGGGGTTTCAAGGCCTACGTGATAACCTGTCTGGGGTGGGAAGAAGCAGAACCAAAACAGATTCAGACCATACCCTTGTAGAACTCACAGTAAATGAGGAAGACATTTCTGTGATGAATGGGTTTCGCTATCTATCCCATAATGGTTCCAGTATCCAAAGGGAGCCAATGAGAACTAAGAAGCCTAAAACATCAGCATTGTCTACCCTGCCATTGTTCAACAAATTAGGAAACTGAATCCCAGGGAGTTAGAAGAACTTATCCAAAGTCACACGGGCAGTAGACAGCATGGACAGGACTGTCAGATCCCATTCTCCCTTTAACAATCATCCACGCCCCACTACACCACCATGACCCAAAGAAGCACAAAATATCTGGAGCATAGGTGACATTTCTGAAGCATGTTCTTGGAATAGTCACTCTGTCAAATGCTCAATGAAAAAAGAACAAAAAACCCCCAAACCAAAAAACCACCACCACCACCACCAACCACAAAAACAATGCATGTACAGGATATACAGGAGTCAGCTAAATTCGGAAATTTCAGATGTCTATCTTCTGTATTGAAGGCCGAAGTCTGTGGAAATAACTCACTTCATCGTGTTCAATCTTGTGTCTTTTCCACGGCTTTGGCTACATCTTTACACAACACACCTTAGCACCCCATACTCTCTACCTCAGAACACTGGGCTACCCACAATCAATAAAGCTTACCCATTCAGATATTCAGACTTTTCTGGCTTCTTCTTGCTCCTGTTCTGACCCCCACATCTACCTCCAGTAGGAATTTTGGTGCCTCCCTTTCAGTTAAATCTGATTCTTCACTCTCTCCACGAATCTGCACATTTCTGCATACTCCACTTTCCAGGCATCAGAGCTTCCTGGGTTCTTGACTTCCCTTCTCTCTGCTCTCTTTGAATTACTACTGAGGCCTTTCAATCCTTCTGCCACTCAGCAATTACCCTGTTTTCTTAAAGGTATCAAACAAAGGACTCGAAATGTCATCAGTCATGTTCTTAGGATAAATTGCAGACTAGTACTTGGCCTTTGACCTTTTTCCACTACGAGTTTCTCTCGAGAGTTCATTCATGGAGCTAAATAGTGTTTACTCGGTGCTGGTGGACAGGCCACACTAAAGACAGCTTCCCACGGTCTCTGCTCAGTTTATCCCTCCAATTGAAATATGGCGACAAGGTTAAGTTCATGATTGACCTCTGCTTGTGTCTAAATTTCGTTCAGCTTCTGCCCTTTGAATCCTGGTAAACATGTTCACATGGGTGTCTTTGGGCATGAGAAAAGCAGTATAAGATAGTTCAATTTCCTATCTCTGAAGAAAATGACAAGAAGAAAACCAAGATAATAACAACAGAAAGTCTGCACTTTGGGGACAGAGCCACACAATTGAGATGACTTCAGCCCTTCCCTTCACTTGCCCCTCTATCCATTTCTCCCAGTTTACCTCTCACACCATTACCCTTGGCCAAACCTCATAATTATTGTGCCAGGAAACGGTTAACAGGAGTTTTTCATTTTCTTTACTGAAACAAAGCTAGTCTTTTTCTGTTTCTGTCTGCTTGCTTTATTCTCTCCTCTGACAATGTGGTTCACTTGCATTGCTTCCAGATTTTCCAGTTGGCCCTGAATAACTGAGAGAGGAGAAAAAAAAAGGCTTTAAAGAAATGCTAAAGAAGGATTATCCACGCTGAGGGCCCTTGACCAAGAAACTTGCCACAGTGGAGTATGTGACTGGCTCTCACAGTGTTGACTCTACACATAGGTGTATCTGTATGTACTCACACACACAGTTCCTTATAGAAAAATGCAAAAGTTGATTTTTTTCCCTCCACCTAAGTGCTGAGGGAATCATTCGGGGATCATTTTTGAACAACACTGCTTATTACTGGTGCCTCCCACAGCACCTGGGAGTATCTCAAATATAAGGCAAACAACACTCTCAGCAGAGAATCATTAAGACGTGTTACAGAAAACACTAGTAGCATCCACACCAAACATTAATTTAAAGACCTTACACAGTCTCAGGTCATGTCTAGCTAATATTCTTTTACACTACATTCCCTTCAGATACAACCAGAGATTCAGAATCTTCCCTCCCCTTCTTACACACACACACAGAGAAACACAGACATAGACAGACACACAAACATATGCACAGTCACACACACAGACACATAAGCACACACACACACACACACATGCACAGACATAGACACACAAACATACACAGTCACACACCACACACACGGAGAGATACACACACAGACCCCCACACAGAGGCACACAGACATAGACACAGACAGACGCAGACACTCATATACACACACACACACACACACAGGAAATAGAGATTAGGTCACTGTTCCATCTATGTTCGACCCCAGGTGCTATACTGGGAGACTGGAAATCCTCCTCGTGGACTCAGCTGTGCTTATCCTGATCCGTCTCTGTTCAGTCCCCTGGCCACAGTGCCACCTCCTCCTGTTGAACCTCCAGCAGAGGAAGATAAGCACAGCGCACTCTGCTGTCCAAGAATCATCTCGTTTTCTTCTCCGTTCCCTTGTTTAGAGCTCAGTTCATACCCAGTGCCTCCCTCAAGGACCTCTCCACCCACTCTGTCCACTGCCCACCTTTAGCCCGTCATTGGTCTTATAAATGTTTATTCTCCCAAAAGCTCAGTCTGTATCAATTCCATCAACTCTTTACACTCACAGAAGCGAAGTGTGTTTTAATGGTGAGAACACAGCCTTCAAAATAAAAACAACACGATGTTCCTTTCTTTCTCTGGCAACTGCCAGCTTGCTTCTTTCTTGTCTCCAGCCTTCCTATACTTAGATGATCACTGTTAACTCAAAATAAACAAGAGATGTGATGTGCTGAGATCCTCATGCCTAGTCTTCTCTCCTGCGTTCCTCCCTTCTAAGGAGATGAGAGCTCTCCTGCACTGGGAAAACAGGAGCTGCAGACAATAAGAGGCAGATGCTCCTGTCAGGAGCCCATGCCTCAAGCGAAACACATCCCATATGGCTGATGGCTGAAGCTGGCTTGGTCCTTCCCATCTTTGTTGTCAGCACCCCCACCTCACTGAATCTCCCCTCCCCTAGAGCATACTCAAATCTTCCAACAAGCCAAGCGTGACTATGCCAGCCATCTCAGACACCCAGGGATTGGGAAAAGTGTTCAGAGGTAATGTAAACAATACATTCTAATTGCTGTTGTGACATAAGTTATAAATTAAGTCTGATAAGCCACAGTTCTGAGCTTTCCTTCCCCATCTTCAACCCTTAGCAAGACAAGAGCCCCATTGTCTCAGAGAGAGGAAACCAACTACCAATGAGTACCTTTTGATATTTCTGCAACTAAACCCCTACATGCCCTATGACATATTAGCCCGGAACTATTCTAGGCCTGGAGGTTCCAGAGCATTCTGTGCTGAGGACCTGTGGCACAGGGGTGAATTGTGGTGGACAAACCTGCCTGAACTTCCTGGTTTCATCAAAGTGGCAGGCTCTGAGAAGGCACCAGTCAGAACCAATCCTGCCTGTAGTATGAGGTCAGGGGGAAAAGTAGAGTTGCTGATTCATTATCATGAGGTTTGCTGTTTCCTTGTGTGGGGAGGACCCAGGAAGCCTCCGTCTAGAACATGGTGCATTCGCAGTGTGGCTGAGTTGAATTAATGAATGAATAAGGAAAGTGTGCACTTGTCAAAGACCCCGAATGCCTTTGCTTTCTGCAAGCCAGAGGTTGGCTTGGTTTCAGTCAAGGTAGCATAGGGCAGAGGGGATGGCACTGATTCCAAGGAGCAGAAAGACACCACTGAACCTGTAGAGAGCATCACTGTTGCCAAAAGCAATCCTTAAAGCCAGTTGGGTTTAGCAGAACCCAGAGACACTTTGCAAGTGTTAACTGGTGTTTGGTGAAGGTGGGATGAGGCCAGGCCTCTTGCTACTTTGTTTCCTTCAAGTAGTCTCACCTCCCTCACCCAATTGCCAGATGCCAGATCCCTGACTCTCCTTCCTACTCCTCTCAGAGAGGAGCTTTTGCCTTTTCTCCATATGGCAAAACCAAGGCCACAAAGTGTATGACAGAGACTTGATATCTGTCATTTACTCAGCAAACTTGGTAGACTGGGTTTTTAATCCAAGCTGTAGGAGAGGCTGAGACAGGAGGCTAGTTCAGGGATATCCTGGGCAATTTAGTAAGCCTCCTTCTCAAAACAAAACAACAAAAAGAGGGAGAGCCTGGGGATTCAATGAGCTGAATGGGGAGGGGGGGAGGGGGGAACAGGCGGAGGGGGTTTGAATTCACTCTCCACCTCCAGCAAAACAAAACAAATAACCAAAAGTGAGGAAGGGACTTCTGCATCCCTGGCATTCTGCCAGGCTCTGGGACACATAAATGAGAAATGCACACCTGGTTTCAAGGAGTACATGGTCCAGAGGAGAGATACCACAAGGCCATTCCAGTGTGGGATGCCCTGCACGGTCAAAGCTGCATCAGGGTCAAGGGCATCATGTCTGGAACCTTTTCACTGACAGGGAGTATGTCAAAGCTCAGAGTCAAGGAATGGAGAGTTTAAATCCAGAGGCTAGCGGCTGCATTGCAACAACCTGGTCACTTTGAGACTTCTAGGGCAACCCTCAGTGCCCACACAGACTCCCTACCATTTCCTTTTGCTGAAAAGAATCACAAGGAGCTCAGGTTTTCACAGGCACACCTGCAGCATGACCAAATACCGAGACCTGCCTTCAATTTTCTTCCATTATTTTCATCAGTAGAAATCTAAGATGCCAAATGTCTCTTAGATTGCAGGCTTGCAATCTTCCAGGGAGGGAACAAGTGCTGGGAGCAGGGCCATTTGCATGCTTTCATTAACACAAGCTGTGGTGGACTAGGCTGCCAGCTCCCCGAATGCCTGTCTTCCTGGGGTGATAGAGAATCAATTGGCTTGATGCACCTTCTGGATTCTTGCTATAGTCCTGGCTCAGGGCCCACGGAGGCCCTCAGACAGACATCAATAACCTTGCTTCTCATTGCCTTTATTGGCCTCGATGCTGGCCCCATTAGAATGCACCAATATTTATATACATTTTAACAGCACTACCAACAGCAGCATCGCAGCAGCAAGGGAAGACTTTGGGCCGTGCTCCTCTACCTTCATGCTCTGCTTCTTCTTCACTAGAGGGGGAAAGGGCTTCTCTCTCTAATTCCTTCTCACCAGTACCTGAAGCTTCAATTTCCATTGCTACCCAAAGGTTCAACATTAATAAGAATGAGCATTGGTAGTCGGAGACCCAAAATAGAGAGGAAAGCAAGGTTACTTCCCGTACATCCGTTGTTTCATGTGAGTCTTACAAATCCATCAAGGGAACTGGTATTGCTATTTAACAGATGAATATATCAAGGCTCAGGGTGGTCACATGGCTATCACTATGGTTACTGGCAGTACAATAAAGTCACAAAGTAATAATGAAGGTTTTAGCTGAGGTCTAGACCCAAACTTTATATGCTTTTACATGATTATATTGCCTTGGGTCCTTATAAGTCAATACATGCAATAAATATTTATTGAACATCTACTTTGTGCGAGTTAGTCTTCTGAGAGCTGGGGATATTGAAATGATTAAAGCTAGTAACTTATCTGTTTAGAGTGTGGACATCATAACACACACAAAAAAATATAAAAATAAGAAACTATTAGCTGGTGGTAAAGATGTGCAGAGAGTAAAATACTGTGACATTGAGTAGCTAGGTGGCTTCTGTTACTCAGGGTGACCATGAAAGCTCTCTAGGAGATGTAGCATTCATCTGAGTTACATGTACAGAGAATCAGCCTGCAACAGGACCCCCTGGACACAGGCTTGTTGGCTTCGGGAAGGTGTGAGTTGGGGTGAGTTTGCAATTAGCCTAGTAGCCCACAGCGGTAGAGAGTTGATAGGCAGGAAAGCACACAGCAGAAGCAAGCAGACTGTATACTCCTGGCTTCTCTGCTCAGAGAAAAGCCAACGGAATTTAATTTTGTTTGTGATAAGAAGTCACTGGACTTGATCTGATATAATTAGTGGAAGTTCCCTCTGGCTTTGAGGGGAGAAGCACTGGAGAGACAGGTGGTCAATTAGAAGGCTACGGCAGGTGTGGTGGCCAAGAAAGGGTGGGAGTCAATGAAGGAAGGCGGGGTCCAAGCTAGTTATTCGGAAATTATGTAAATCAGACAGGCCGGTAGACTGGATGTGTGGAAGAGTATCAAAAAAGGCTCGAGCCTCATTTGGAACTGATCATCTCCGTGAATCATGGTGCCATTTGTCAAGGGGGTAGGGGTGGGGGAGGGAATGTTGCAAGATGAATTTATGGGAAGCTGGTTGAGATAGTGAGTTAAAGATGTGTTCAGGCCACTTAAAACTTCGGTTGTTAATTAAATACTCACAGAGACTCTAATTAAACTCACTGGGCCACACACAAGGAAGACATGAAAGTAGGAACAGAGCCTGTTAATAGAGCCCCAGAGGGAAGGGGAGAGGGAGAGAAAGAGGAAGTTGGAGTTACCAATGACTAAAATTCATTATATAAATATATGAAACTGAGACAATAAGAATTAAAAATATATAAATTAAAAATAACATACAGATAATGAATTGCATATTGCTATGTGGACTCTGCTTAAGATGTCAGCCAAATCTCAGGTACAGAGAAGGAAAAGCACCCATTTCTTCCCTGGCCACACAAGGACATGGAGAGGTAGAGAAAGGGAGGGAATCACAGAGTAGGCAGAAGATCATTGGCCAAAACTAAGAAGAGACCTTGGAGAATGGGATGCCAGGACAATGAGAGAGAATCTAAGTAAAGGTTTCAATATGATAATGACTGCAACAATAAACATTGGGTAGAGAGGGTGGTCATGATGACAGGAAAAGCTGATTATGAATCAGGCTCAGTTCTAAGCAGCTTGTAAGCCCTCACTTAACCCCTCACCAGCCTAAGGAAACACATCTCTCCATTTTGTAGCTGAGGCAACAGAGGCACAAAATTGGCCATTCAAAATCCAACCAGTCTTTCTACCCCTTGCGCTCGTTGGGGAATAAGCAACGAGTGCCTCCTCCCATGGTCTGTGAAGCAGCTTCAGGGCCTCAAACAGGAACTGACTGAGTCCTGTCCCTTTCAGCCCTGAACTTGGTTTATTAGTCTCTTTGTCGGTTTCAATGTTAAGATCGGGGAAGTCGGCTAGCTTAGCTGACAGACAGCAGGCAGCAACTAGGGAAAGTAAACAGGTTTTTATTTTTCTCTCTTCTGCAGCAAAATCATCTCTCTCCTGCCTCATTCTTCCCTCAGCTGCTAAATCCCCTCATGTGACATTTGGGCTGTCCACACCACCCCGACACTGTCTCACATACTTTCCCAAGAGGCACCCAAATCTTACGTCCTCTGACAGTGCTAAACACATTCATCTCTGTGATCCCTCACAGATTATTTCATATGTAATTAATTTTCATGCTGAATAAGGTTCAATTTTGTGCTGGGTATTAGCAAAGTGGTTGAGTTTCCATGATCTACTTCAGTTGAAAACATTATTACCAGAGGCAACTTCAACAGAGAAGGGAGGAAAATGTACCCCTGAATGTTGGAGAAAGGTCTAGTAATGGAAAAACTGCTATTAGGTATCATTGAACCTTGGTGTAGAAGCCTAAAGGGGCAAGGAACATTGAAGAGAGCCAGATAAATGAAGGCTGGGTCAGGATACCGAGGTCCTGTGAAAGGCCAGACTTTCTGCTCTGGGCAGTCCTTGGCACATAGTCTTCTGTAGTGACATATGGCACTGGCTGGTCCTCCAGAGAGGAAGGGTGGGTTCTCTGAGAAGTGGGTCCATTACAGTATCTCTTTGGCCCACCACTTGTCACATGCTTCCAAAAGGAACTTAATATATAGGCAAATGGAATGTGTCCTAGCAATGATCAAGAGACTTCAAGAATGGCCCGAGCTCTCATCATGGTTTGGCCGGGAGAAGACAAAGGGAAAGTGAATCTGGTGCATAACAGCACAGCAGTGACCAGTGGAGACAATACCCTGGGTGGGCTCATCAGTGGGTGGGTCAGAGTAGAAAGGCTCATACAGGGCAGAAGGAGACCAAGGGAAAGGAATCAGAACCACACAAGCCTGCAGAACAGGCCATCCCCCATGTGTACAGAGTCAAACAGGGAAAAAGATATTTTTTATACCACATTACTCTGGGCACAGGAGAGGTTCTGGCAATTCATCCTTATTTGCAGGGAAACCTCCATCATTTCTTCTCATCACTAATTCCCCCAACACTAATTTAGTTAAATATCTACTAAGACTAGGTACTGGTCCTGGGAGCGGACAAAATAGAACTGAATACCACAGCTGCAAGTGTCTGTACTTGTGGAGCTAGAACTCAAGCGTGACACCAGGGCAACAAACTACACAGATGATGAGTAAATTGTGTAAGCTGCAAGGGGTGAGGAGAGCTACATCTGTATAAGAGAGTTTCCCCTCTGAAGAATTTCCTCAGTATCACGTGATTGTGCATAATCTCAGCTTGTCTTTAGTATCTTACCAGAAACCTCTGAGACCAGAATAGCATAGTCCCCACCTCTCTTACTCCATTAGCAGCTCTTCCCTCCAGCCACCTCCCTCCTTAGCTGTACTCTCTGTCCTACTCATGTCTTCATGGTCACGTGTGTGGCAGAGTTAACCCTTCTAGTTTGGCATAGATCATCCACAACAAAAATCTTCCTGTGAGTGAATCTCTTCATCTGTTCCAGGACACAGAACTCTAGTTCTACATTCACATCCTGTCAGGTGTGAGAAATGCTACCCTGCGGGCGGGACTAGAAATAACTCCAGGGATGACAGAAAAGAAATTCTCACTCCTGCTTTGATTTCCCTATCTCTCCCCTTAGGTCTTCCAGGAACCAGATTCTGCTCCACCCCTCCAGCTTCCTCTCCTGGGTCACACGTTACATTAAACAGAGATAGGACAGCTCTTTGAAAAACACTGGCAACTCTTTAAAAAAAGAGTCACATAAAAGGACTAAAAGTGTCTTAATTTTATCTAATTCCTAGCACACATGTATGCATACATACACACATGTACACGCACATGCACACACAGAGTCATAAAAGGTAAAGCAATGCCATTCCATGTGTCTAGTACCAGGAGAGATGTATACAGAAACATGTTTGCATGACAAAATCATGTGCCCACACTGCTGGGTGTTTAGACTGCTTTTCTTCTCTTGTACATGTGTGCATATGAGAAAACTACCTATTTAGTTTCTATAGTCTCTCAGAAATTATCTCAGATATAATTAATTTTTATACTTAATTAGGTCCAATTTTGCACTTGGTATTCACAAAGAACTTGTGTTCCCATGACATACTTTGTAAGCATTATTACTAAAGCTGGAAATAGCAATGAAAAGGAAACATGCCATGAGGTACAGTAAGCCTTGGATAGAGTCTTATAGGAGATGTTGGGAGAGCCAGGAAGGCCCAGACTGGGTCAGGACATTCAGATAGATAGATAGATAGATAGATAGATAGATAGATAGATAGATAGATAGATAGACAGACAGACAGATAGATAGATAGATAGATAGATAGATAGATAGATAGATAGAGATAGAGATAGTATCAAATTCTGTAGTTTTACAAATATCTAGCTAAATAATGCTTTTAAATTCAGTGCATGCCAAAAATAAATAAATAAAATAAACAAAGCTTAAAACCCAGTCTGTGCCTGTGCTAGAGTTCTGACTTTCTTTACTCACTCATATATTACTCTCCTGCATCACCCATGACCTCTCTCCAAATATTGCCTCTCTGCCAGCGCTTCACTAACTTATATTTGAAATTCAATTTTTTCTCTCTCGGTGTTAGAAGGAGGCACAATGCAGTGTTCCAAAAGCTATCTCTACTGAGTTTGTTACCAGATTCTTGAGCACTGCATACTCGACACAAACTCCCCCTACCTCCAATCCCCAAACATGCCCATTGTTCTTTATCTCAACAGTAACTCTACCATTATTGCAGGCACAATCAAAAGCCCAAGCATTCCAGCTGACTGGTCTTGTTCTTGCCTTCATGGTCAACTTACCCAAATTCCCAACAAATTCACCACTTAAATACCTCTTGAATCTATTGATTTAACTTTTGTCTCCAGTGTCGCCTCTAGTGCTACCTACCCATAATATCTGACTGACTTACCTCTATAAGGACTTCCAGTTTACCTATACATTTGTCCCCTAATCGGATCCCTGCATTACAACCAGAGGGATTCTGAAATATAAATCTAGCATCATTGGACCATGTTTAGGTTGCCTCCTTGTTTCTTGTCTTTAAGAATAAATAGCAAAGCCCTCACATTACAATCTTAATTGTAGCTCCCTAAATTCAGATGTTGAAATCCTACCCCACACCTATCCAGTATCTAAAAATGTAACTGTACTGGATATTTACTTTCACAGAGGTAATTAAGGTAAAAATGAGGATGTTGGCATGACTCTAATCCAACATAACTGATGTTAGTGTAAAAAAAGATCAGGACGTAGGCAGAGGGAAGATGATATGACGAGAAGGAAGCCTCTTCAAATCAAGTAGAGAGGCCTACCCAAGCAAACCCGTAGGCATCTTATTCTCAGACTTCCAGTCTCCAGAATGATAAGGAACTTAGTTTCTATTGTTTATGCCTTCTGGCCTGTGGTTCTTTGTTATGGCAAACTAGCAAACCAGAGTCCTCCAGAGTCTTCCATAATTGGTCTGGTGGTTTTTAAAATATGTTCACAAATGTTCTGATACCCATTTCTTCAAAACAAACAAACAAACCAAAAGAGTCTCCTTCTACTGAATATGATGAGTTTTTATATGCTTTCTTCTTAAAAAAAAAAAAGGAATGCAGAGGAAGTGACATTTTGTGATCCCTAAGTTTGAGGTAGAAGCAAGCAGTATGATAGCCTCCTTCTTGTCTTGTCTTGGGCCGTGTTCTTGGGTGAAAGCCAGCTTTCCAGCTTCATAAGAAGTGCTAAGAAGCTCCCTAGCTAGACCTGTCTGAGGAAGGCCGAGGCCTGCTGCCCACAGACAAAGATGTGAGCAGGCCCACAGAGCCAATGAACCTTCAGAGATTCCCACAGCTCTTGCCAATGTCTTAACTACAACTTCATGGAGACCCTGGCGTGAAACATCTCAGCTTATTGCTTCTCAATTCCTGACCAACTGAAATGGGAGATCATCTGCACTTATTTCAGGACCCTAAGCTCTGGAACCTTTTGTTCTTCAGTAATAAACATTGAGCTAAGTTAACTCTGTGTTCTTCACCCCAGCCCTCACATTTTGAGCCCTGCCTCACTTGTTTTCTCACTGGAATTAAAAGTGTATGTGTCCTCAAACCCCTCTTTCTGGCATGCGCCCCTACATTCTTCCTTATGTGAGCCCTGCTTGTCCTTTTGATCACAATACCAGCATTATTTTCTCAGGGAAGTCTTTCCTGGTCCCAAATATAGTGATATATTCTCATTAAATAATGTTCTCTTTCTCAGAGCACTTTCTCCAGTGGCTTAGTATTTGTTCATTATTGCAATTATTAGACAGATGACTTGCTTGCCCATTAGCCTAAAGGTCTCTGAATTCAGGAATGGAGCTGTTTTGGCTCACTAGAGTGTGATTTGTCTATACCATTATCTAAGACATGGTTGTTATATGGATGGGAAGATAGATGGATGGATGGATGAATGGATGGGAGGGTGGGAAGGTGGGGGTTGAACAACTGGAGAATGAGTAGATGTGAACCACTATCTATAGAGAACCAGCCCCATAGTTCACTATTGTTTCCTGGTTGGGATACCTTTTGTGAATTTACAAATACTGCGACCAGCTGTAGCTAATCATGAGTAAATTAGGCTCTAAAAATCCCTATACGGTTAGCTTGCATTTAATGTCATTAAAAATATTTTTGCCTTCTGTTCATATCTTAGTAAAGTTTCTTTTTTGAAATCCCATTATACCTCTGTTTATGAGTCACGAGAGGAAAAGTATTCTCCCCCTGACATGGAAGAGATTAAAGGGAAAAGGCCCGTGGGTAGATAGGAAAAGCATCTGGGATTGTTAATCTTCTTGCTTGAAGATGGGACAGGTTGTTACAGAGGTTTGATCTAGGAGAGGTTCTGCAAGGCAAGTTCCTCTAGTCTAGAGATACAGCAGTTAGTGAATGTTACACCACAGATATAAGAGCCTTAATTGATGAGTCTCAAGAAAAAAAGCAGCTAGAAATGCTGGCCAGGGGTTGTCTCATCCCTCCGTATACAGACAACACAGCTAGCTTAGTGCCTACGTAAACTAGTGAAAGAGGCTCCCATCTTTTTTTTTTTAATAAATAACATAATTTGAAATAAACAAGTGATTTTTAAAAATTAAACCTTAATTAAGTAACGCAATCTAGTGGCACTTGGACTGGTTTGCCCTAGTTTAAGTCTGTGTTCTTTGTGAGTATGGTTTATGAACAATGTGTCTTGAAGGGAAGAAAAGAAGCAAGTAGAGCTGTTTACCCTGAGCCTCTTTATCTCCGGCTGTTTTGCATGTATATGTATGGACATATATCTGTAATTTCTCCCAAGGACCAGGAAAGCCAGGCTGTGGAAGAGCCTTTATTCATTATTTAATCAAGGAAAGAGCTTTAGCGCAAACAAGAGCGGGGGAGGAGGGGGAGGAGGTGAAAGTGGGGAGAGCAGCTAGGCCAGCGTGAAAGCGCCTGGGTAAAGAGAGCATTTTTATAAACAGACTCTTGAGATAAAGCCCTGAACAAAGAGCAACACACAGCTCCTTTCCACATCCCTTTTCCCTTTCTTTCTTGAAGCTCATGACAGACGCAGTTCCCTTCCTGCATAATCGCCTCTCATTCGTTCTGGAGGAGCATCACCGTTCTGAACACAAAATGTGTCACTGCTTGCTTCTTCCTTGTTGCTCCGTCCTCCACCCCAGACCTACCTAGCCAAATGGGCCTCCAACCCCAGACCTACCCAGCCAAATGGGCCTCCAACCCCAGACCTACCCAGCCAAATGGGCCTCCAACCCCAGACCTACCCAGACAAATGGACCTCCAACCCCAGTCCTACCCAGACAAATGGGCCTCCAGCCCCAGACCTACCCAGCCAAATGGGCCTCCAATCTCAACCCAAACAAGTTTTCATTCTCCACTACAGCTGACTTCAAACCCCACAAATTCCACGCTAAGGAATTTGGTCCTCACCAGTCTATAAACTGGTTAATTGTTCATGATGGTTGGTATTCACCTTTAGAATAAACCAGTCCAGCTAACTGCTGGGCCCAGTTTAGGCCCAGAAACTCCTCTACTCTGACTCACATGTCCACTCTGTGCTAGCACGGTCTTTTAAGTCTCCCAGTAACTTAGGAGGTAGATTACCAGCTTATTTATTTTTGCAAGTATGGGATCCCAGGTTCAGAGAAATAGCTACATGTTCCCGGAAGGAGTCCTGGCTTTGGTTGTCAGCTCTGCCATTCAATGTTGAGCTCTCTGATTCTAATTCACTGTCTTTGCTTTTTCCAGATTCAAATTTCTTCATAAGAACATGTCTCCCTTGTATCGTTCCTCCCAGTAGGACGACACTTTTTCCTTTAACTCTTTGTAACTTAACTAATTTCTGCACACCTCTTTGTAAAACAGAGAAGCTGCCATGTGGGTTTACAGATGCTACTTATACTCTGATTTAGGAAAACAGAACAAACAAGAAAACAGGTCACTTGTCAGGCAGCAGGCAGAAGAAAAGCCAGCCAGATGTGTTGGCAGATGTCTTTTATCATAACACTAGGGAAGCAGAGGCAGAGGCAGAGGCAGCAGTAGAGGCTAGCCTGGTCTACAGAGAGAGTTTCAGGCCAGTCAGAGGTATATAGTGAGACCCTGCTTTTTAAAAGGGTACAAAAAGTCAGAGCAGGCTATGGAAGACATAGGGAGAGGTCATGGAGAAGGGTCTTGCTCTTCAATATTGGGAGCCAGGAAGGCTGAATCAAGATGGTGACCTCAAAAGTAGATTTAAAGGAACTGGGGAATCCACCACTGGTGGGGGCAGTAAGTGCAAAAATTCTAAAGGCCCCGGTGTGTCTATGAAACAGTAGAAGAGACTGGCATGGCAGTCATAGTCTAGGCAGAAGGATTGGCAGAGGGAGGATTGGTGAGGCAGGAGTGGAGTCAAGAGAGACAAACAGCCAGTTGTGAATAATTAGATCAGCCAGGAAGGGAGGCTAAGCACCAAGATGAAGATTCTTCTGTAATAACTGAGATGGAAGGGTTTGCTGGGAGTCATCTGTACAAGAAGATCCAGATAGATCCTTTTGTTTGCTGTTGTTAAAAATATCCTGGGGCAGCAAAGGGAGGAAGCACACTGTAGTTCAATGGTAGAACACTTGTCACTTGTCAAACAAAAACAAATACAAGTAGATGTGATCCTCAATGCTGCAAGAAAACCAAGAACTTCTCCTTCAATGCAGGGAGTTCACCTGGGAAGCTCCAGGCATAAGACAGTAGAAACATGGGGTGTTTTTAGAGCTGTTTAGAAGGTGGACCTATCAGAGTTTCCTAGTAACTTGAATGTAAAGAGATGGAGAGAAAAGACGGAGATAGAGAGGAAGAGGAAGGGGAGTGGTTGTGAATGGCTCCTAAGTTTTGGTCTGAGTGATGGAAAAAATAGAGAGAATAGTGAAAGAGGAAGACTTAAGTGACAGTGAAGAGGATGAGGGGACATCCCTAGAAAATAACCATTGGGGAAAGAGTCTGATTGCCTAGCAACTCTGTGGCCTGACTCTTCATCTGTGGTTATGAGTTTTAAGTGACATCATGGGTGAGTATTTTATTTATTTGCTCATTGTGTTTTGATTGTTTAGCCATTTTAAGTTACACATGAGTAAGTCTGCAGGGCCCAGACAAGGTAGGGAAGGAATGAGTTTACATGCACAGGAAGGAAACTAAATACAACCAATGGAATCTAGGCAGGATAAGGAAGGGGTAAGCAGAAACAGGGGAAGGAGGGTCTTGGCAGATAGTGAATGGGGCATGCGTTTTGGGAAGGTAGAAGAATTTTTGGGGTGGGCATAGACAGAAGGAAGGATCTGGGTGGACAGAAGGTGGTGGATAGACAGAGAATAAAAGGCTTAAAATAGAGATTTGATGAAATGTAAAAATCAGTAGTTGAATGCTAAAAGAAATTGGAATGGCAGTGAATGGCTTCTGGAATCATCTTCCCATCTTTCTTGGGTCCAATTTTTTTTCTTTAGCGTCTGTGTGTTTCTAAGACTCCATTTCTGCTATTCTGCTGTTCATTATCCTTAGCTGATATAAATTTAGCTTCTGTCCTATATCCTACCTGGGTTAGTCTGGTACCTCATAAAAGATGGATTAACCACACAAGACTTGTCATTAGAGGCATTATTAGTGTGTAAGGCAATAGGTAGAGAGCAGGAGGAAGCTGACTCAGCTCTCATACAACTGTACAAGCTTATCTTACCCTAGGCAAAGGAGAATGGATGATTATGCAGTCTGAGGAAGGTTCAAAAGTTCTTCAAGTCTATTGAGGAGTCCTTTAGTGGAAGGTATCTGTCAGAGGATTCTCCTTCCCAGAAATAGTCTGCCTTTCCTGCCTGACACAGTTGTTTCTAAGCTGGCGGCAGCCTGTGGGAAGTACAAGGTGGCGCTTTCTCAGGGTCCTGATCCCAGCCAAGGGAGAAACTTGGTCCATTTTACTGACCATCCATGGGGAACATGCTTTCATAGATACCATACTTCTCCAGTGCAGGAGTGTGCTTATAAGTAAGGCCACCATTCTTGGCTCATTATTGTCATCTATCCATTTGCTGAGATCTGGATACTGAGAACTTCTCCAGAGACGGCAGAGATGATTCCCACACACATAGCAGCCTTACTACTGACTCATACTCTGGAAAGTTTATGTGCCTTTGACAGGAGCACTTCATACAGGCTGCTTATAATGTGAGCGTGCCCCACCAGTGTGGAATTGGGCATAAACCCTGGATTTACACAGCTGGGATTAGAAATCCTGGCAAGGTGTGGGAGACCCCAGCTGCCTACTGAGGCAGAAGCAGAAATGGCAGGGATTCTGTTTGCTATTCCTCTGTGTACACTAGCAGACTCCATGAAGACCGAAGGGCTGTTTTCCCTCTACCTTTTTTGTATTCTTTGTGTCCTGCCAGATTCTTGGACCCATTATTTCCTCCTCTGACACCTGAAAATTCAGCCCTCACAAAACTGTACTTAAAGGCTTTGTCCTTCCTTCTCTGGCTGATTTCAGAGGCCAGGCATCTAAAGAAACACCCTCCTTCACCACCCTGGCAGTTTGCATCTTCCTCACAAAATGTACCTTTGATTCCTCTTTCCCTCTGGAACCCTTTGCACTCCACATTTCCAAACAAAGCCTGGTCTATAATTTGTACAGCGTCTTCAAGTCATCCCTGCCCTTTAATGCCTGCCGCCAAAACATGGCTTATGCTCTGGCTGTACCTCTCCTCGGCTAACACAATTTATTGTTTCCTGCAGTTACCAGTCGACTTTGAATCCTCTTCCTCACTGTTCCGTGTTCTCTGACTCAGAGCTCAGCAGTCTTCTGTCCACAGCCAATTGGTTCTCACTGTTCTAGATGACCTACTCATTTTCTCCTTTCAGCCTGGCCTTAAATAATCATAATTCCTAGAACTACTTTCCCTAACAAAAACAAAACAAATGGGAAAAAAATATTCATTCAAGTCAGGGCACATGAAAACAGCAGAAGGGCCACTATTCAATAAGCCTGAATCCACCCTTAAGAAGGAGGGATACAGAGGATTAGGGTGGAGTCATAAGAAAGCTGAGAATAGCCACTGCGGGTAGACTTCCCAAGGTTCCACATTAATGACTGGCAAACCTAGAACCTCTGTATATGATGTCCTATCCTAACCAAGTTAACAAGGCTTTCAATGAAGTGGAGTTTAGTTTTGGTGTAAATGTGGCTTTCAACACCAGCATCTTGTGGGAATGCTGACCAGAAGGGCAGAACCTTGGCCTCACTAGGCTACTGAGTCACAATCTGCATTTCGTGGGTCCCCCAGCTGATTTGTAGGCCCATAACATTTAAGAAGCCAAATCTGGAGAGAGCCACAGCCACACGTCCACCTCCCACTGAAAAGCTACAGACCCAGGAAAATGGCTAGCCGTTTGTAGTCACCTGTAGAGGGCTCTCTCTAAAACAACAGAGGTGACTGGATTTTATTTACTGACAAATTCATCAAGCAGTCCAGTGCCTTAGTTATTTTTGTCTTCTGTATAATGAATAACCAAGGTATTCTCACAGGGATTCTTTCCAAAAGAAGGTATTCTAAGGATTAAGCCAGTGCATACCTTGTAGTTTGGGTACCATCCTTGGGTGCTAAGAGGCCACGGGCAATACAGCTGTAGAGCATAGACTTGGTGAAAAAGAAACCAGCAAATCCAGGTAAATGCAGAGCCCTACTCCTCACCCACCTCCACACATGCACAGTGCCCCAAGCTATTCTTAGACTGACATGCTGCCTCTGGGTTCTCACCTCTCAGTAGTTTCTATAATATAAAGAAAACAGATGTTAGAAACATTGGTTTCTGATATATGAGCAACTTCCAAGCTCCAGACTTCTGGGTAAGAAGACAGGCCTACTGTAGATAAGCAGTCTCGGCTCTGCCTCGGTAAGTGAGTGCAGAAAAATTAATCTGGGAAGAGGGCAAGATTTGGATATCCCTTGCTGAAATGAGGCAGAGTTAGAAATGCATTCAAGAGGTCCGATTTCCAGACAGCCATGTGTGTATGTGAGGGTGCAGGTGTGTGTGTGTATGTGTGTGTATGTGTGTGTGTGTGGGGGGGGGGGCGCACGAGTGTGCTTTCAAGAATATTTGCGGTTTGGTATGGATGCACCTGGCCGATATACACAGAGAACATCTGGAACCATTAAGTGTTCTTTCTGTATTCCAGGGCTGTTATGGATCAATACCAAATGAAGAGGTGGATTTCTTCTTCCTGCTCAGGATGAAAATGTTCACAAAACACCTAAAACCCTCTGCCTTCATTTAAAAAGCACCATAATTCCCAAATTGTTCAGTCTGCTAGCACAGACAGCATCCTGCTTCAATATGGCAATCCAAAATATCCACCCATAATTCTCAGCATCTGCTCTGTATGAAGCACCATATTTTGACATTCCAAGAAAATTGTTTAAAGTTTTTTTTTTAAGGAAGGAAAAAGAAAAGTGGGGGGGAAAGAAGGGAGGGGGAGAATACCAAAATAAATATCTTCCAAGGGTAATTTCTCCTCTTGAAAGGGTAGCAATACATAAGCTTTAAAAATATTTATGTTGGCAGACTCTTGAGTTAGTTCATTGAGAGTCGACATATTTTTAGTAGAGGCCTGTTGGCAACTGCAATTGGAAATAATTAGTAACACATTCATTACATATCAATTTACTGTAAAGGTTAATAGCACTTTGTCGTATATAAGATCTCCACCAACTTTTCTGTAATCCGTAATGTTTCCTTACACTCTTTCTAGATCTTAATAGTCTTTTTTCTATCTTGCACAGTGCTTGGTTCAGAGGCATTGTTCAATTAAAAGCTTGCTCACTAAGTGAATGAGTCAATGTTTCTGTTTCTGTGAATATTTCCTGAATTAATGTCTATAAAATGTTTGAATTTCATAACCTCTGCATTTATAGCTAGGGTAGGATGTAGACTTAGTTTATACCTGGCTATTCTTATCATCTTAATGAAGCTATACATATAGATCTGTCATCAGAGAAGTCTTCTTGAACTACAAATCAATAAACCAGCCAATAGAAAGATGAAAAAAGACATAAAAATCAAGAGTACAAATAAATATAACTGGCCATCAGGAAAAAGTGCAAATTAAAACTTCCAGAAAACATTGTGTTTAATCTATCAGGTGGACAACAACAACAACAACAACACAGAGCGGAAGGCTGTGGGTTATAACATCAAGCTGAAAGACTGATGGCACAGAGGACATACTGGTGAGCAAACAAATAAAACCCGCAAAACCAAGTATGCCATCTTATTCCTCACACATGGAAACAAAAAAGGAAAAGAAGAGAGAAGAGAGAAAAAATGACCCGGAATTCAAAGAGTGGTTCATAAAGACCATGAGGGGTACTAGGCCGTGAACACAGATGTGGGAAGGTAGGAGACAGGTAGATGGAAGTCATCAATGCACACTGTGCCAGTGTGTATAGAAGTGCCAGTGAGTCCCAGCAATTTGTACAGTTAATCTATTAAGGAAAAGAGCAGGGGGGCAGGGAGGGGGAGAGTCTGAGTCCAAACCCCAGCCCTTCCACTGGATAATGTATGTGCCAGGATTCTTAACCTGAAAGTGCCCTGTAATGGGATAACGGCAATATCTATCTCATTAAATGATTTTAACACTGATAAAGAAAGCATCCAGAATTGTGCTCAGCAGGAAGCAGCCCTTTGATAATGTAAGACACAAACTTTCTGATACTGTTGCTCTAATATAAATTACTACTGTCTACTTCAGAAGGTGTTCTAATACCCCCTGCTGAAAGTAAGAGTGTGTCCATTCCACAAGCTCGAGATGGTTTCTGGGTGCCTGACCCTCAGGAACATTTTTCTTTGTTTCATTTTCAGACAGCTGCCAGCATCAGGGATCATGAGAAGTGTCTGTAAACCACTTAACACTGGCCAAGACTATATACTATGAAACATTTAAACTAACAACATAGATGTCTCAGTCCTGTTAAATCATTGTTTCAAATATGTTTTAATAAAAACAGCTTATATCCATACAACTTGTGATAGTGTTTGAACAAAACCATATGAATGTATGTGCTGGTTAATATATATTGTCAACTTGATAGCATCTATAATCACCTAAGACTTGAGACTCTGGTCACATCTATAAGAGATTATCTAGATTGGGTTAGCCTCTGAATGTGCCTGAGGGGTTCTTTACACCAGATTAATTGAGGTAGGAAGAGCCATTTTACCTGTGGGTGGTCCCATTGCTCTGTTTGAGGTGCTACAGGGAGTGAAAGAGAGGTGAGCTGAGCACCGCTGTCCATTGCTTGGCTTCTGGCTTCTGGACGGTGCATGCAATGTGACCAGCTGCCTGGAGCTTTTACAGGTGTGGCATCCTCACCTTGACAGGCTGTATCCCCTAGAACTGTGAGCTGAAATAAACTCTTTCTCTCTCAAGTTGCTCTTGTCAGATATATTTGTTAAATCAATGTGAAAAGTAGCCAATACAGTGTATATACATCAAAGCCAATACAATGTATACAATTATTCCTCATAATAATGGAAACATGGAAACAAAAGGAAAAGAAGAGAGAAGAGAGAAAAGATGACCTGGAATTCAAAGAGTGGTTCATACTAGGGGTACTAGGCTGTGAACACAGATGTGGAAAGGTAGGAGAAAGGTAGATGGAAGTCATCAATGCACACTCTTGCATTGTGTGTAGAAGTGCCAAATAAGCCTAAAGGTTCTATGTGTGTAAAAACCTACATACAGGTACAAGTCAGTATCCCAGATAGCAACAAAATAGGATTTGAGATGATTTATACCATTCTTAAAAAGACTGCATCCTTCAATTTTCATAATTAAGGTTTAGTGGAGAGGAAATGGGGAATTGGTGGACAGTGAGCTTGTTTGAAATGATGAGAACTTTCTAGAGATGGGTAGATAGTAACATGGACACACAACAATATGAGGGTCCTACTAGGTACATGCACATTAAACTATACACTTAGAAATGGAAAAATGGTAAAGTTTATTGTATGTACTTTGTCATTATAAGAATTAAGGTTAAAGAAAAATAGCTCCATGCTATAACATATTACAAAAGACCAGAAAGATATTGGTCTGTAACATAGACGATCAGATTCCTTTAAAAGTAGGTAAGGGAGACTCAATGACCCGGGCAATGGTTGTGCACGCCTTTAATCCCAGCACTTGAGAGGCAGAGGCTGGTGGATTTCTGAGTTCAAGGCTAGCCTGGTCTACAGAGTGAGTTCCAAGACAGACAGGGATAAACAGAGAATGCTTATCTTGAAAGAAAGAAAGAAAGAAAGAAAGAAAGAAAGAAAGAAAGAAAGAAAGAAAGAAAGAAAGAAAGAGAGAGAAAGAGAGAGAGAGAAAGAGAGAGAGAGAGACAGAGAGAGAGACAGAGAGAAAGGGAGAGAGAGAGAAGGAGATTTGGTTAGCAGAGCACATGGTCTGAGAAAAGAAAGGAGAGTATTATGGGGAGAAGGAAACTGTAGGGGAACATCCAGTGGTGGCCACTGATAGAACACAGACTTGGTCTGTTAGGAGAGAGAGGGCATTCTATTTATTCCTGGCTTTCTCTTTCCCCAGTCAGAGATCCCTAGAAACATCTTCACAGATGGGGAGGAGCTGGGGCAGGAAAGAAATGGGTCATAAATAGGAGCATTACATAATGCTTGTCTTTCTGCTGCTTCTCTTCCAAGGAGCCTCTGCACACCTGGAGGGAGCTTGATCTCCTTGGGAGAATATGCCTTTCAAGTAGATTAAAAACAATTTTCATGAGCTGAGGCTGTTTACATGCAAACCTGTCATTCAGATGATGTGTGCCTTCACAGATGCCCGCAGAGGCCTATCGACAGTCCCCTCCATGCTCTTTAGGTTCCTATGCATGTTTCTGGGTAACAGAGAGGAAGAAGAGGACAGAGGATGTCTTCTCTCCTACATAAGAAAGAAAAGCACAGAGAAGATAATGGGAGTGGACCTAGAGCAAATGGCTAGTGTCTCCTCCAGCGGGCACAAGGAAGGGGCATATCAGAAGTCAATCGTGCCAAGCCAAGCTCATCCCTGAGTCAGGTCAGGATCGCTCTGTATTATGATGAAATCCTTATCTAATGCAGGAAACTTCTACCCACTCCTCAGCACCCTAATGCTAACTTCACTTAAGAAACAAGGAAGATTTGACACCAAGGACATACTGGTTTTAGGAAAGCTCAACAGACATAGAAGAGTCTTTAAATTCAGTCACTGAAAATCTTTTATTTTTATTTATTTTTGAGATTATATATTTTTCTGGAATATTTTATTTACATTTCAAATGTTTTCCCCCTTCGAGGTCTCCCCTTCAGAAATCTCCTATCCCATCCTCCCTCCCTCTGCCTCTATGAGGGTACTCCCCTACCCACCCACTCCCATCCTCCCAGTCTGGTATTCCCCTAAACTGGAGCATTGAACACCCTCAGACCTGAGGGCCTCTCCTCCCACTGATGACCAACAAGGCCATCTTCTGCCACATATGTGGCCAGCACCATGGGTTACTCCATGTGTATTCTTTGATTGGTGGTCCACTCTCAAGGAGCTGGGGCAGGGGGGTCTGGCCTATTGACATTGTTGCTCCCTCCATGAGGCTGCAAAACCCCTCAGCTCCTTCAGTCCCTTCTCTAATTCGTCCATCGGGGACCCCCGTGCTCAGTCCAATTGTTGGCTGTGAGCTTCCTCTGTATTTGTCAGGCTCTGGCAGAGCCTCTCAGGAGACAGCTATATCAAGCTTCTATCAGCAAGCACTTCCTGGCATCCACAATGTGGTCTGGGTTTGATGGCTATAGATGGGATGGATCACCAGGTGGGACAGTCTATGGATGGCCTTTCCTTCAATCTCAGTTCCACACTCTGTCTCCATATTTCTTCCTGTGAATATTCTGTTCAACCTTCTAAAAGCCAGGGAAGCATGCACATGTTGGTCTTCCTTCTTCTTAGGCTTCATATGGTCTGTGAATGTAATCTTGGCCATTCCGAACTTTTGAGCTAATATCCACTTATCAGTGAGTATATACTGTGTTTGTTCCTTTGTGACTGAGTCACCACACTCAGGATGATATTCTCAAGTTCCATCCATTTTCCTGTGAATTTCATGAAGTCATTGTTTTTAATGGCTGGGTAGTACTTCATTGTGTAAACGTATCACATTTTCTGTATCCATTCCTCTGTTGAGGGACATCTGGGTTGCTTCCATATTCTGGCTATTATAAATATGGCTGCTATGAACATAGTGGAGCATGTGTCCCTATTACATGTTAAAGCATCTTCTGGGTATATGTCCAGGAGTAGTATAGCTGGGTCCTCCAGTAGTACTATGCCCAATTTTCTGAAGAACCTCTAGACTGATTTCTCCAGAGTGGTTGTACCAGCTTGCAATCCCATTAGCAATGGAGGAGTATTCCTCTTTCTCCACATGTTCTCCAGCATCTGCTGTCACCTGAGTTTTTCATCTTAGCCATTCTGACTGGAGTGAAGTGGAATCTCAAGGTTGTTTTGATTTGCATTTCCCTGATGACTAGGGATGTTGAACATTTCTTTAGGTGTTTCTGAGCCCTTCGAGTTTCCTCAGTTGAGAATTCTGTTTAGCTCTGTTACTCATTTTTAATAGGATTATTTGGTTCTCTGGAGTCTACCTTCTTGAGTTCTTTGTATATATTGGATATTAGCCCTCTATCAGATGTAGGATTGGTAAAGATCTTTTCCCAATCTATTGCCATTTTGTCCTATTGACAGTGTGCTTTTTCTTACAGAAGCTTTGCAATTTTATGAGGTCCCATTTGTTGATTCTTGATCTTAGAGCATAAGCCATTGGTGTTCTGTTCAGGAATATTTCCCCTGTGCCCACGTATTTGAGACTTTCCTCCACTTTCTCTTCTATTAGATTCAGTGAATCTGGTTTTATATGAAGGACCTTCATCAAGGTCCTTTTATCTCCCTGTACAAAGCTCAAGTCCTTATATGAAGGTACACTTGGACTTGAGCTTTGTACAGAGAGATAAAACTGGATCAATTTGCATTCTTCTACATGTTGATGGCCAGCTGAATCAGCACCATTTGTTGAGAATGCTGTCTGTTTTCCACTTAATGGTTTTAGCTCCTTTGTCAAAGATCAAGTGATCATAAGTTTGTAGGTTTTCTGGGTCTTCAATCCTATTCCATTGATCTACCTGCCTGTCACTGTACCAATACCATGCAGTTTTTATCACAATTGCTCGAGTACAGCTTGAGGTCAGGGATGGTGATTCCCTCAGAAGTTCTTTTTTTGTTGAGAATAGTTTTCGATATCCTGGCTTTTTTGTTATTCCAGATGAATTTGAGAATTGCTCTTTCTAACTCTATGAAGCATTGAGTTGGAATTTTTATGGAGATTGCATTGAATCTGTAGATTGCTTTCAGCAAGATGGCCATTTTGACTATATTAATCCTGCCAATCCACAAGCATGGGAGATCTTTCCATCTTCTGAGGTCTTCTTGGATTTCTTTCTTCAGAGACTTGAAGTTCTTGTCATACAGATCTTTCACTTGTTTTGTTAGAGCTTAATATTATAATTTAATAGCAATATTTCTCCATTTCCTCCCTCCAAACCCCATATATATTCCTCTGTCTTTCAAATCTATGGCCTTTTCCCTACTAATTGTTATTTTATGCATACATGTACATAGGTATACATCCCTAAATATAACCTGTTCAGTCCATGTAACATTACTTTTACATATATTTTTGTCTCCTAGGAATGTCAGAATCTATACTCATAGTGTCTCACCAACAAGACTGACCAAACATGAGCTGAACAAGGAGGACATCAGTGAACAGTCCTTATGTAATGCTACTGGACATCAACCTTACCCAAAGAACTAAAGGCAGCAGAGAACACCTGGGAATAGTAAGGTATTTTTTCCTTGAGCATTCTAATTAGATGTCTAGCACCAAATGGTCAATCCTGAAAACATGCACTGCAAATCTTAAGTCCCTTATCATGATAGATATAATTGAATATAAAAGCATTCTCTACAATCAACATTGATCTTCATTCTACAGAGATGAAGACATGGATG
Source organism: Mus minutoides (assembly GCA_902729485.2). Taxonomy (NCBI): domain Eukaryota; kingdom Metazoa; phylum Chordata; class Mammalia; order Rodentia; family Muridae; genus Mus; species Mus minutoides. The sequence goes on along the minus strand of LR749505.1, from coordinate 2,581,780 downwards.
TCAACCTTTGGAAAGAAAGGGCTAAGCCAATGTCAGCAGAAGAAACAGACAGATGGGGCAGGGGAGGGAGTTGTGTTTATCTTCAGTCATTAAACTGATCTTAGAAAAATGTCATATTACAACATGGCCATACTAAATGACATGCCCAGTGTGTATTTTGATGCCCTCCCCAAGTGTTGAGGATTGAACCTAGAGCCTTATGCCTGCTAGTGAAGTGCTCTACCACTAAGTTACGTCCCAGTCCTAAGACAATGAGTCTTGACTCCAGCCAGAGTTTTATCAATGCTATTTCATAGTTAGAGTCAAAAGACAAGGGGTAGAATCGGGATATTAACAAATTCAGGTTGACTGAACAGTATTACCCAAAGAGTATGAATTATCTAAATCTAGTTGAGTTAGATACTCATGAATATCTGATATTTCATAGCCTATGACTGTGTTACTCAGAGAAGATTTTAAGAGAAGTTTTCTGAGAATTGTCAAAGCTCAGCCTGACTTAATATAAAATGTAAGAGACACATTTATAAAGCCAGGAAGACTCAAGGGGGTAGAAAATGTGCAGCCTGGATTACAGAATCAGCATTTAGAATTATCACTCTGCCCAGCCAATGTCAGTAACATCATAGTTTAAAATCAATGACATAAAATGTAACACTATAAAGTTTGAGTTTTAAAAATCCATTCTATAAGGTGAATCTATCATCGGCCCAGATAAAGAAGTCACTGGGATTTAATCACCTTTAAACACAGTGCAGTAACAAAGATCAGTTTGTCAGCCCTGTGTACAACAGGAGACTTAAAACAGGGTAGGGTTTATGAATAAAATACAGAATCCTCCTCAACACCCTGTCCTGAATTGGGAAGACCATGTTAGTATCAGGCACTAAGAAGGTCATTAGCAGACCAAGACTATCCAAAGACAAGATGTTTGCAAGACATCTCAAAGGTGTGTGGTCAGGACACCTCTCTGCCATCATCCTCACCTAGCTCTTTCATAGAGATGTCCTGTGGATGTCCAACCTGGCTTGGCCTAGTTTGGATAGGAAAACACTAGCTCCCAAAGCAATATTGTCTGACAGATCTGCTGCAAATCCTTCCTTACCTGAGTAGGAACCTCATTCTCCATTACCAAATTTTTGGTTCTTGCACTTTGGCATTCACAAATCAAAAAAAA
>LR749505.1:2432217-2482483 GCA_902729485.2 Mus minutoides | reverse complement strand
TGATCTCCAACAAGGTCAACTGAAGGAACATGGGGCTCTCCTTGAACTCTCTTTTCTCATTTTTCTGCTCCCTGGTAAGAAAAAAAAAGTTTAAAAATTGGACGCTTACCTTTGTCTGAACCAAATCAAACAGAGGGTTCCTCTGTGCATCTTTCTTAGGTAGACCCAGAGCACAGGAGTAATAGAGGGTTGGCCATGAGAGACAGAAGGGAGCCACGGACAGAATGGACGTGCGGTATTCAGTTTAAGCATCTCTGCTGGCATAGCCTGACATGGCACCTCTAAACTCCACACAGTACTCCTCTAGGCAAAGCTAAGCAAGAGGCAAGAGGGAGGAAAACTTAGTCAACTGTCTGACGAGGATGCCTTCAACAGTAAAAATACAAACAAGTTGGAGCTGACAGGTTTAAGATTCCCTCCAGCAAAGAGGTCTACCAACCCTTCAGAACTGACACCTTCCCTCAAACTAAATAGTCATTTTCCCACCCACTTTCACCCCAGCTGCCAGGGTCCATGGTAACAGTCAAGAGAAAATTATATGTGGTTTTCAGTTTAACTCCATGTTTTCCCTTTCTTACATTGTTTTTTTTTTCTCCTTTCGCTCTCTTTTCTCGATTAATTCTGACTCATAAAATTAAACCAGTCTCCTCTATCCCTGGGTCAGAATACGTATATTCAAATCTGAGAGTAGAATATGGGTAATAAAAGGGAAGAAGGGTATAAGAAAATGGAGGCGGAAGGACCAGAAATCACAGTAGGAGAAGGAAAGGCCCAAAAGAGAGCAGTAATTGACAGTGTGCTTCCAGACCCAGAACTATGAATACACACACATCTTGGATTCCCTTCCTAGAGCTGCCATAACAAAGGATCATAGGTTAGGTGACTTAAACAGCAGAAATTTTCTGTCTCTCAGTCCTGAGGCTAGAAGAACAAAGTGTAGGCAGGGTTCATGTGAGGTCTCCCTCATGCTGGTAAACAGCTGTCTTCTTGTCAGGTCCACACATGTTCTGTGTGTGCTTCCATTCTCGTGTCCTTTTCTTATGAAGATGTCAACCACATAGTCTTAGAGGCCACTCTAATGAACTCACTGTAAGTTGATGATCCCTGTACGGACGCTATCATTAAATGCAGTTAAGCTTCCTGGCACTAGGGTTGATAATGCCAGCCAACAACCCAGAAGCTGAGAACCAGGGAATTTTTCCTTCCTCCTTCCTCTGCTCTGAGCTATTTGCTCCACCATGAAGGATAAATAGGCATATTTTTAGAGGCAGCAGCAACAGAGAGGCCATCACTACATCAACACTTAGAATGCTTGCCAGAAGTAACATCTACACAGAGTAGGCCCTGAATGATAGGTACCAGGAGGCATCCTACCTCAGTCCCAGTCCAGCAAGGAATTTGCACATGACCCCTGAAACCAGAGATAAGAGACTCTTTCCAATTTAAAATACCAAGAGATGGATTTCTTCAGTGGTGGGTCATAGGAGAAAAGAAAGTTTCCTCATTTCCAAGGGAGCAGTCGTCAGTCCATGGATATCCCCTCTTATCTAAGCACACACATTTCCTAGGCTCCCTAGGGCCGAACATTCTGTCCTTCTTTTCTTTATTAAAAAAAAAAAAAAAAAGCACACAACCTTATCATTTCCCTTGCTTTCCCAATTCCTATATCTTGTTCATGACTTCTAGGCATTAGAAAAGGAGAGATAGAGTAGAAAAAAGCAATAGAGAAAAGAAGAGAAGAGGCAAAGGTGGGTGGGAAGGAAAGGAAACCAGGATAGAAAAAAGGAAGGAAGGAGGGAAGGAAGGAAGGAAGGAAGGAAGGAAGGAAGGAAGGAAGGAAGGAAGGAAGGAAGGAAGGAAGGAAGGAAGAAGGGAGGGAGGGAAAAATGGAGGGAGGGGAATACTGTTCAAAGAACACAGGAGCCCTGGATCCTCAGAGTCAAGGAAAAATTACTGGTTCCATCAGTCATTACTTCCCCTTTAATATGGACTTCTCTAGAATTCTCAAATCCATTTCTAACCGCACCCTACCAGTCCACAGTTCAAACCTGAGCTCTTACCCATATCTCCCTGTGGTGATGGTGCAATGGTTTACGTATGTTCAGCCCAGGGAGTGGCACTATTAGAAGGTGTAGCCCTTTTAAAGTAGATGTGGCCTTGTTGGAGTAGTATGCCACTGCAGGTGTGGGTTCTAAGAACCTCATCCTAGCTGCCTGGAAGCCAGTATTCTGCTAGCAGCCTTCAGATGAAGATAGAGAACTCTCAGCTCCTCCTGTACCATGCCTGCTTGGATGCTGCCATGTCCCTGCCTTGACCTCCAGTTGTCAAACTCCTGCTTACCAATGAAGAATCTTCTTCTAGTCCCCTACAAGCGGATGTTGTACTCATGTCAAGGGCCAAAGACCTTTTCCACATTCATTTCTTTTAGACTCAATCAGTTTTTCAAGAGAAGCCAGGCTTACTTGGCACCCCCATGTCCAAATAGCACAGTTCCTCTCACAGCATTCTCCTTGGACAATCAAAAGGTCAGGCTGGTCTGAGTGTGTGTGTGGTGCCTTGCTGATGAAATGGATTCTGAGTGTACTATGCAGACTTGTTATGGGATGGAAGAGCTATAATGATTATGCAAACATGGCCCCTTGGGCAGTCCATCCATTCAATGTCACAGCTAAGACTATTGACATTGGCTGGAAAGTAGGAGAGTCTGTTATATTTTTTCTCCTCCTCCCATACACATTGCTCAAGAATTAAAAAGAGAAATGCCAACTATCTGGTACAGTCTATCAGATAATCCTGTCAAAGGAGCAAAGCTGTATGTATTACGCTTACTGCAGCAAAGAACACTATCTTGTCAGATTCTCAGCGATGTTTCAAAGAAGCCTCCTTATGCTGTATGGGCTCAAAAAAAAAATAAGGTGACTCTTTTCAATTGAGGACCTAATTGGAATTAAAGTCCCATGATAATAAAGTTTAGTGGACACGACAAAGAGTACTGATACATCTTGATATGCAAACTCTTGCTCTGTAAGCAAGTTATCTATAAGGTAAGCAAATTAGCACTCTGATAGGGGAGCTGTTTGTCCATCTGAGAAAACTGCTTGCCTGAATCAACTGATATACGAACAGTGACATTACAGGTGTCTGATTCTTAGTCTCACACACGCATACCCCATAGCCACTTCTCAGCATGAGCTGGAGAATAGAGAATAGCTTTAACCAACAGTGGTTATCATTTAGTCTTGTGATTAATCATATGTGCACTAATATTTGAGGTGACAGATTCATGTATCAGGTTCAGATTATAATTGGTTTTACTTCTATAAATGTTACATTTTCCTGTTGATAGTGGGCAGAATAATGGCCTTTCAAGATGCTTATATCTTGACCCCTGACACAAACAAATAGGCAACATTACATAGTAAGGGAAACTTTGCACATATGAAGTTACAGACTTGAAAGAAAGCGTTTATCAGCTATTACCTGGTGGTGTGATTTAACCACAAGGACTCTAAAAGGCAGGAAACTTCCTTCCAGATAGAAGTAGAAGAGGTGTGGCAGGATGAGAATCCGAAAAAAAATGGTAAGTATGAAAAGGATTTGGCATATATTCACTGGTTCAAAGATGTAAGAGACTACAGATACTGACCAAAAAGAAACCATTTGGAAGGAAGGCTTTTCCTCAGATGACAGCAGCCAAACAAAATGGTTTTTTTCAGCTATCTCTTAGCAGTACCTAATATCATTACACTGAAGTTTGAAGTTTGTTTTTCTCTAATGTCTTTTCCAGAAAAGACACATTTCCAGGGTTTACATCATATAAGTGTTGTTTAACAGAATATTGAGAGAAATATTCATGTGCATTCATGGTAAAATTGAGTGCAATACAAGGGTTGCTTAAATAGAAAAGAACAAAACCTAGAAATGAGATATAACATTTCTAGACACATGGGCCAGCATTTAAAAGAGTATGAAAGAACCCCTTGAGTTAACTTCAATGAAATTGAAACCAGTACATAATCTCCACCAAAACTCCAATGACACTCTTCACCAGAAGAGGAAAAAAGTTCATATTTAAGCACAAAATATTCCAAATATCCTAAACAGTCCTAAGCAAAGAGAGCAATGCAGGAGGCATTACCAACTGATTCCAAATTATACTAAGACCTGTAGAATCTAAAACAAACATGTAGACCTCACAAATGCTGATGGGAAAACTGAACAACTGCATATAGAAAATTAAAATTAGATTCTTACCTATCTCTTGCCCTGTGGGGGTGGTGGTGGTGGTATTCAAAATAGATCCAAAATTTGAACTGAAGACCTGACACTTAAAATACTAGAAGAAAGCAGGAAAATAACTTCAACATATAAGAGTAGGCAGTGACCAGTAGTGACCGGTTTTGTATATTGGGTTTGTGCCAATACTTTCCTGTAACTGCTGATCAGATCTAAGTGTTCACTGGTTGAATCTTCTAAGTATACTGTTACATTGTCTGCACATAGCAGTGGCTAGAGTTTTCTCTCTTCTTTTTACCTATTTGAGACTATCACACAGTGACTAATCCAGTAACCTAGGACAATAACAGTTACAATTGGTAGTTGGTATTACATAAAATTCAAAAGCATCTGTACAGCAAAGGAAATAAGAGGAAAGAGACAGAATGGGGACATTTTCTTCACCAGCTATCCATCAGCAAGGGTTTAGAATTCAGAATATAGAAGCAGCAGAGAAACATTAAACACCAAAAGAATAAATAACCCAATCAACAAATTGTTAAATTAATTGAACAGTTTTACAAAGAAGTATACATGGTAAATAAATACCCAAACAGATGATAAATACCATAGACAGCAGGAAAAGGCAAATCAAATATATACTGAACCTCTCTCTCACCACAAACAGAATAACTATTTTAAAAATGGGCAAATGCTAGCAATTATACAGAGGAAAAGGACCCTGACACATTGCCGTTGGAGATACACATTTACACATTTATACCATCACTATAGAAATCATCATGGTTGCTACTCAAAAAACTAAAAACAACATTGTAAGTTTGAACCATACCGTTTTTGACTATATACCCCAAAGAAGCTAAGTCGGTATATAATAGAAACACTTGCATTTCCATGTTTGTTGTAGAACTGTTGACAACAGCCAAATTATGGAATGAGCCTAGATGTCTATCAAGAAATGAATAAGAAAAATATATGGTGTATTTACAATGTAACATTATTCAGACACAAAGAATAAAACTTATGTCATTTGTAGAAAAATAGATGGGACTGAAGATCTTCCTATTACGTGAGACAAACCCGTCTCAGAAAGACAACTATTGAATAGTTTTCTCATCTTAAAATCTAGATTTTAAAACCATTAAATAGAAGGGAGGAAGCGATGAGATCAACTGTATGGAGTAAAGGCATAAGAAAGACTAGAATGGTGTAACTATGATCAAAATACATTATTAACATGTATAAACATGTCATGATAAAACCATTATTTTGTACAAATGGTGTGCACTTTTTGCTTATTTCATCATCAAGGTACTGATATTCTCACAATGGATCTGTTTCCCTTTACCAGTCTTTGCATGTCCAATTTCCTACTTCTGGAAGGCAAAGTCACATCTGGACCAGGGTGTATTCCCTCACAATAAACTCTGGGGATTTAGACTTCTGAAGATTCTTCAGCATCTGCACTGCGATCCTCTCTGTCTTCCTCTGTGATCTGGAATCTCTAAGGACAGCCTCAAGTTTTCTTATAATTTGTCCTTATTAGCTGGGAATTTGCAACTCGGGTTCTGTGTCAGAAGTCCCCAAGACTACCAGTAAATTTAGCATGATTCTAGAAAGACCTTTGAAGGTCAGAAAAGCAGTCCCATGACATTTGCCATGTACAACATTGAAGCGATCCAGAAAGAAGTTGGCAAAAGGAAGACGAACTTAGAAGAAAGTCTAATGGAGCAACACGGGGTGACTTTAATCCTCCCTATATCATTGTACAACAACCTGGCAGAAGGCACATGGGGAAGTTCCTGGATGGCTTAGACTCACATCTGAACCCTAGGAAATTCTAAACAAAGCATTGACTTTTAGCCTGACATGACACTGAAAACAGTCCTTGAGATTTTTACCTGCACTAAAGGGGCTTAACTTTAAAATGGAATCAGGCTTTGGGAAAGAGGAGTTTCCTTTATCTTGGGCAATGGCCTTTCTAAGTATTACTGACAAAATGAACACATTCTCCTGGATTCCTCTCCTTTCTTTGACCCTATTCCCATCAGGTGATCAGCTCCTACCTTCCATGGAAATGCTTCTGTTTATGGAGTAGCTAAGGGAAGGTGCTCAGAGGAGGAGGGATGTGTGCCCATGTTTGAGATAAGGTCATAAGCAGATGCCATACCGGAAGAAGGAAGTAACGAGCAGCCTAGAGTGCATTAAATGGGCATTTATTGATTACATGAGATTTTTTTATAGCAATGTGTTTTTACAGAAGTGCCAATTTCCTTTGGTGAGGCTGTCTAGTTCATAAAGGAGATCCAAAGAATGCTTGGGTGCCTTTTATGTCTTTTTACTGTGGTTCTGTATGTCTCTATTCATTGATAATAGCAAAGAGGAGAAATTCTGGCACATTTTATCATTATGCAAATAAATGTATGAGGTTTTCAATAACTTTCTTAAGATAAATTGCTAATTTCCATTAAAAAAGCAAAGCCAGAACTCTTTTATTGAATGACCTTGGTCCCAAGCTGTTTTTCAAAAACAAGTCATTTCTATAGCCCATTTCTAGAACTTACATTTTTTTTTTTGCCAAGCACTTCAAAAGGCAGCACAATGTGTGCTCAGGCACACACGCAAGACAAATAAATAGTTCACTAAAGCTGGTATAAAATATCCACAGCTGCCGTCTACCATTGGTGCTAAATCCAGGGGTGCATGTCATTGCTCTCCATTTAGTTATGTCTAGCAGTTGTTCTCTTCACTATAGCTCCTTATAGATCATTTGACTCCACGGAAGCTCACAGCACCTGTTGTTGAATGCATGCTGTCTTATCACCATTTGAAGTTGAGTATCTCAGCAACATGGCTCCTGGCTGTTCCTATGGCTCTTCCAAAATCCCTCTTGATGAATCCAAAGGATCATTTCTTGGCACCAAGGAGTTAAGGTATAAGAAAAATGGCAGTTGGACCAATCCTTGTTAAATTCCACAGATCAGTGCATCCCATCAACCAAACAGGGAGCCTACCCATCTCTGAGTTGAAAAACTCAGCAAACAGCTCTTTCTATTACTACTTTGGCCCAGGGAGGATGCTTATAAGTATATACCTGTAACATTCTTCCATAAAACCTTCAACCTATAACCTCAATTTTCAGAAAATAATTGACAAAGGATCCCAGAAGTCTTCCAGGCCAGTCATCCTTGGACAGATCAGAAGAACATGAATCCCATCATTGCCTCTTATGTCTGCCATGCCTTTTCACCTGCCAGGTAAAGCCCAGAGCAACAGCTTCTTGGGGCCTTAAACTCCCTGCCTATGAATACAGCTCTCGTTGGTGAACTTCCAGGAAAGACCCAGTGATAAAATGCCAATGTTGCCATATCACACTAGGCTGGCAAGATAGCCATTATAGTCGTCTTACAGGTTGTTCTGAACCATGGATGATTACCACGTCTGTCTGTCCCATTTCTCATGGCAATCAATATTTCAGAAACACTTGTTTGGAAATTCTATGTGGCTTCCTTTTGACTTGTACACAGGGCACAGTATATATCAGAACTATTTCTAGGTTAGGAACTCTATAGAGTGAGTGAAATAGCAATAATATTTGCCCTTGAAAAGAATTCCTAACAGAAATTGTTTGCAATTATTGAAGAAGAATGAGAGGCTCTATATCTCCACAATTCTATCATCAGATACACATGGCCAAGAGGCAGCTGCCACAATCTACATGTCACAGCTAAGATAGCTCACACTGAATGCAAGCAGATAGGATCCAGAGCCGACGTGATTCATTTTCTCCCCAGAGCTGGGGCTCTGTCTTCCCTACCTTGTCACTGTACACAGGGGACAGGAGCTGAGAGACTGTCACTTACTAGACAGAGGGCTGACACCACTGCAGATGAGACAATCTTACACATGGTTCCCTGGTGGGAGATACAGGAAGAACCCTTTGGTGAAACAGAAAACAAGAGAAAAATGTCAAAGTTGGTATTTTTCAGATAGGTCTGAGAGAGTTAAGCGAATAATTCATAAAGAAATGACTGTATCTTTTCGGTCTTTCTCAACAATAAAATGCTTGGTTTTATTTTAATTTGGTTTCCAAATGAGTGTTAGAAGGGCAGACAGGGAAGAGCATATCTCAGACACTCTTCTTCTAATGTGTGTACTTAAGGCATAAATACAATGGTGAGTTTCATATTTTCAACCTAGGTCTGTGGCACAAGGGCATATACGGGGCTAACTTGGAGCATTTGCTGATTTTAGTAATATAAGTATTCCCAACAGCCGGGAAATCACAGGAATCTACCTGCCTGGCTGACTGATCCAAACAGCCACGCGTGCACATACACACACGCACACACACATACATAAACACACAACATGAATGCATGGCATGCACACACATACACTACCACCATTTAAAGCATTTTTTTTCCTGTTAAGCACAAATGCCTCTCTGAGGCACGGCATATGAAATGTCTCTCAGTAATTGTCATTTGACAGTAGTGTTGACTAACGTCTATAACCAGTGCTGCTAGAAGGGCAACAGAAGAAACACTAAGTGATTTCAGGGAGCCTTGGCTTCTTGGTACCACAGACACTGTCTGAAAACTGAACGGGATGAGTATCTTGTGTGACTTCACACTGTACTTTTTCAACTGTATATTAATATATATATGTATGTATATGTATGTATGTATATATATATGTATATATATGTATATATATATACATATATATATATATGTCATATATATATATGACAACTAATAATTGGCACTTTTAAACTGTGCTATAACACTGTTTAATTCTCAGTGAACACACACTAATCCAACAGCTAGTGTGTAGAAGTGTTAAGGCAGGTAGGGGCAGAAGTTTTGAGTATCTGAAAAATGACGTTCTAAAGAACATATTCAATGATATCATGTATAATCAATCAACTCCAAAAATGTAAGGAATCTCACTAGACACGTACTACATCTCACCAGCATGAGACAGTAATGGGAGGACTAGCAACCGCTTTAAAGAGTTGCATGAGACCTTTATGGAGCTTGACTAGATCCCCAAACAGAAGAGGACATGGAGTTAAGTAGGGAATTTGAGCATGGAATCAGATTATGTTGGAAGTTATACTATTTTGTTAGAAGAGAGGATGGTTTTTAATATTTTAGCTGTGTTTTTTTATAATGGCCAAGAGATGAGTTGGCCAGCTGAAACCAGACTGGCAGATGTTTCCAAGTAACGAGTACTAAGGTCCATGGTCTACTCTCTGATTCATTTTATGCTAACTTTTTTTTTTTTTTTTTTTTTTTTTTTTTTTTTTTTTTTTTTTTTTTTTTTTTTTTTTTTTTTTTTTTTTTTTTTTTGCTGGCTGGTTTTAAGTCAACTTGACACAAAGCTATAGTTGTTTGAGAAGAAGAAACTTCAATTGAGGAAATGCAAATCAAGCTATAAACAGATAAGCCTGTAGGGACATTTTCTTAGTGAGTGATTGATGGGGAGGTTCCAGTCCATCTTGGGTGGAGCCATCACTCTGTGAGTGGTCCTGGCTTCTATAAGAAAACCTGAAAGTCATGAAACAGAAAGGGAAAATCCCAAGTATGGTTCTTGAAACAGTGGTGATTAGATAGAAAGAAGAAAGTTGCAGTAAAAAGACAGTATCAATGGGCACCGAAGAAGCATCTGTGTTTGTTTTGTTTTGTTTTTTTTATTACCCAAAGCAGGAAAACTTGAATTAGACAGCCTCTTTTGGAAATGTGTAGCTGAGCAGTGCAAAGATGAGACAGGCTGACTCCATGACAGGCTTCAACTTGACAGTAGGCCTAGAAACCCAGGCTTCAATCAGCTAGTCAGAAGCTGCCCCACCACCTGGCCTGAAACAAGGACAATGGGGTCAGGAGTTACCCAGATAATGGAATGTTCTTAGAGATAGAGTAAGACAAAGCCATCCTACTCTGGGATTCCCCTAAGATGCTTTAAATCAGGCCTGCGAGCTCACTTTGGTGTCTCTCTACCTTGGCAATGGGAGACCTCATCATGCTGGACTTCTGCAGAATAAAACCCTCTTTGCATTTACATACTATATGAGTCCAGGGTATCATTCTTCAGTGAACCATGGACCCTTACAGCAGCAAAGAACCAGAAGCTGGCCAGGCAATGCATAAAGTGTGGACAGGCAGAACGGTGAGACTATGGTGGTAAGTGGGCAGGTAGTCTAGACTGGAGGTAGCAGAGGGGAAGCTGTTGTGTTGGGGCTCAGATCTACCTGAATATACTATAGGATACATATCCCACATCAGGGTAAGAAGTGGCAGAACAGGTATCAGTCACTCATATGTAAACCTGGCTGAGCCTGATATAGACAAACTTTAATCAGAGATGATGTGGGAGGGGTGTGGCTAAGTGCACATGAATTAGTGCCTCCTGGAGCAACCAAACAGGAGCACCACTTCCAGCTCAGTTAGGAAAATGGTAATTAATACAGACACACACACACACACACACACACACACACACACACACACACACACACGTGTGTAATAAAGTTCAGATGCCTCTTCACAGCCTCTTCAAGTCAGAAACCCATCTGTTCTCTGATATGAGGGTGGCAAGTGAAGATTCCCTGCTCTCCTGAGAAGCTACAGAATAAACAACTTCCTTTCACATTTGTATGTAGCAGATGGGCCCACAGAGCTCCTCCATGCCACCAGTCTCTGCCCACCAGCAGCATCTGACTCTCCATCACCAGAGACATCTCCACCTGCACCTAAGCATGAAGCTGAGCTCTGCTGATGCGACAGGCCCTGCACATGAGGGAACCTGAGACTGTGTGAAGCTCGGGCTTTATCCTATGCGAAGAAGGGAGACTGGAGAGAACCTGTGAAGTGTTTGTCTCCCAAGCCATATGACATTTAGAAGTGAGACTGTCCATGGATATATGCTTAGTTGTATTCAAGGTGTGAGTACGAGTGCGTGTGTGTAGAGGCCAGAGGTTGACTTTGGGTCATTTTCAGTGGCTCTTCTCCACTTTATTTCTTGAAGCAGGATCTCTCACTGAGCCTAGAATTCATGGATTCAGCTAACCAGACTAGCCAGTGAGCTCCAGCGACATGCCTGTCTCTGACTCCCAGCACTAAGATTATAAGCACTTATCACTGTGGCCAGCTTTTTACCTAGATGCTGGGACTCTGTAATGATTGGGAATCTGTGTATGAGTTGTGTCCTCATGCTGCATGGCAAAGCACTTTTCTAACCCAACCATCTACTTGGCCCCAGATATTTTCAATTGTGTACTTTTATTTTAATCCTAATCTTAAAAATTCAAAAACTCCAATACTGGAGTCATCTTAGAATTAAGTAGTGTTGTTGGATTTTGGTTCCATGACCATGTTAGGCCTTGTACCAGATTGTGTCAATCAGGCTTCTGTATGAACAAAGGCTTCCAAGCTTATATCAGAAAAAAAATTTCTGGAGCCAGGTTCAGGTCTGTCATCACAGCACTTAGGAGGCTGAGGCAGAAAGATTAGAAGCTGAAGGCTAGTGTTGACTCCATAGCAAGTTAGATACCATCTTGTGCTCATAGAGACATCTCCCTCAAAAGACAACTGTTAAAGTGCTGGGAGAACAGAGCCACCACATCTCTCCCAAAGCATGCTGGACTGCTGTTGTACCCACCCTAACTCAAATCTACAGTTCTAATCTCTTTAAGTAAATAAAGAATTTCTGAGTAGCATCATATTAAATCTGGCATTACAAATTAGCATGCTGTCAGTTTGGATCATGTTTAAAATCTTATTGTCTGAATGTCTTGCATTAGTAAACACAGTTCTGAGTTCACCAATAGCCATATATATAGATAGATATAGATTAGATATAGATATAGATATAGATATAGATATAGATATAGATATAGATATAGATATGGCATATATATATGGCTAATCTGGTTAACTGAATCCATGAATTCTAGACTCAGTGAGAAATCCTGCTTCAAGAAAAAAGGTAGAGAAGAGCCACTGAAAATGACCCAAAGTCAACCTCTAGCCGCTACACACATGCACACGTACTCACACTTTGAATACAACTAAGTGTGTGTGTGTGTGTGTGTGTGTGTGTGTGTGTGTGTGTGTGTGTATTTTACTGTTAGTCTCCCAAATCAGCTCCAAGAAGCCACTGCTATCACTGCTATTCATCAGTGTAGGGTCACAGTTCTATCTGCAGGCTTTAGAACTGTCATTTCATCAAATCCCCACTGTCTTTACCCAGCTGCCTGACATCTCTACTTCAGTTCCTTCAGCTTTAAAATGAGGATGGCAACAAGGAGTATGACAACCAAATGGGGTTTTAAGAATTAAATGTGTAAGTAAATACAGAGGTGTGAGTGTTCTGAACATAGAGATGAACAGGAATCAGTTTCATAAATTGCCTGGTGCCTAGTGAGTATGGACAACTTCCTCAAACCAGGAAGGGCATGTGCTGACCCCTGGGGCTGTCCCTGAGTACCTTACTACCTTGAGAGCTTCCTGGTGGAGACAGACCTTTCTGAGGAAGACAGGAGCCCACACAGATTTAGGCATGGTTTCCAACTACTGTCCTGGACGTACATAGAACTCATAAGGTACCTTGGATCACACAAATGTAGATTCTAGTTTCTCATATAATTTTCAAAATTTTGATAAGAATCAATACAATGTTAAGCAAATTCACACTAATTAAAACCAACTAGTGGTTAAGTCTGTACCTATTACCTTGCTATCCTTTGGGAGTCAGACCTCAGAGAAGCATCTGCTACTGAAAAAGTAAAACATAAACACTAGGCCTTTAGGCCCAGGCTTGAGAATGTGACTTTTGTGACTCAATGCTCCAAGGTATGCTAATCATAAAACAGATATCTACATTCCTCCACTCACCTACTTCCTGGGTTCAGGGAGTGTTTGTTCAAAAAGGACCACCCTGACCATTCATGGAACCCGCTATGCAAATGTGCTATTGTTAGAGGCTCTTGGAAACTGTCTTGAGAAATAACCCGCACAATTACCAGGTATTCCTTGTGACTCTTGTGACTTTGCACTTCCTTGTGACTCTTAACTGGTATTTTTGGTGTTTTCCAACAACACCCTCCCAACCTGCTTGAGTTGTGGTTTCTTCTTAAATACCCCCTTACCCAGCTACTTGGGGCACCACGGTCCTCTACCCTGTGTGGTGTATGACTTTGGGCCCTGAGAGCGCTCTTGAAATAAAAGTCCTCTTGCAATTTGCATCAAGACTGTTTCTCAGGAGTGATTTGGGGTGTCGCCTCTCCTGAGTCAGAAAGTGGGGAAGTCCTCACGTTGTGGGTCTTTCACTACCAGATCTGTGAGAATATTTAAAAGTGTTATAACTGAGTCACTGTGATGTGTGTAGCGCTGCACTGATCATAATCAAATTCAAACATGCACAAATACAAATACAAAGTGAGGGAAAGTATAGTTGTAACCCAATATTTTAAAACCTACCAAATAGGGTTGCTTCATTCATCATTAATTCAATCACTCAACAAACACCTATTTTATGCCTAAAAAATGGTTGTGTCTTTTCTAAGCATTTATAGAGAGCCAAGATCAAGGTGTAGACATGTTATTCAGTGTACACTGAACTATGGCTAACATGTAATATCAAGCAAATTCAAAACATTTTTATTGTGGCATAGAACTGATAGACTTAGCATTTATTATAAGTATGAAATCCTTAATGCCTGACTAATATTTATGATAAGGAAGTGAGCTAGTTGTTGGATATTGCTGGCAATTCCACTTCAAAAATAAAAAGTCCTGCAAATCCTATTTAATGTTTTTGGATCAGTTTGATTGAAGAGAATCTTGAGATTGTAAGGTAAGCTACTTATCTGTTGGAATCAAGATTTTTGTAATGCTGTATATTCAAGAAGAGATTACAGAAATCAATTGAATAGAGTATTACATTGAGAATACAAGAATCAACCACATTCACAATTTCCAGTTCTTATGTTCATTGAAATAGACAGCTCTCTGTCCACTTTATTTATTATCACAGTTTCTATAGATGTTTAACTGGCATCCAGAATGTTTTTATTATGACATGAACAAACATGTATAACATTCTATTTAGCTCACATTAATCAGTATTTTCTGTGACCAACTTTTCAACAATTAAGAAAAGATAAAGGATAAAATATTAGATAAGTAGATTCTTTCAAAATCCCACCATCATGTATTTTATGTAGTGGACTACTGAGTAAAATTTTGCCTGCAAAAAGAATATGCTTGTGAATTTTTTTTTTAATTGCTGGATTAAAGAAGCCAGAAGACCAAGGAAGAGAAGTCTTCATGACTTCTATCCTCAGAAACTGAGTTTCTAGCAATGCAAAGAGGAAAATGGGATTGCTTATCAGAATGCTAGATTACAGAAGCTTTCTTTTATTCCCCCTCCCTCCTCTACAGAAGCTTTCTAATCTTCACAAGCTTCCTCCCGTTTTTACGTTGACAAGAGAAATCTTAAAGAAAATTAAACTAAAATCCATTGTATTGTTATTTTCTGTGGCTATGACCAACCAAAGGCAACATAAGGAAGGGGAAGTTTATGTGGACTTGTGTTTTCAGGGGAAGAGTTTATAACAGCAGGAAGATGGCAAGGAAATAAGTGGCCAGAGCAAGAAGCTATGAGATCACATCTCCAGCCACAGGCAGGAAACTAAGAGAACAAACTACTGAAGAGGACAGCTCAGGAACTTTGGGAAATTCCACCAGACCCCTCCCCTCCTAGAAGGGAAAGGTCCGAGAGAACATTGGCACCCCTCCCTTCCGGAAGGGAGGGGCTAATTACATTCCTCAGACCACAGGGATGGGGGGACGACCATCAACACCTGTGGGTAGGGGAGGCTCAGAGCACTTAGACACATTTCTGACAAGGAAAGTCCTTGCCGCCTCATTCCCTAAAGAGCAATCAGTTTAAAAGTCACACTGTTCTGTCAATGGCATTGTGCCTAGTGGCTGCTGCTCTGAAAACTGTATAAAAACTCGCCCACTACTCTCTCTTCTTCACGTGCAGGGCGACCCCTGCATGCTAGAACAATAAAATTCCTCTTGCTTTTGCATCGATTCTCGGTTCTGTGTTGTTCACTTGGGGGTCTCCGGTAAGTTAAGACTCACCAGAGTCTTACACTACAAGTGTGGGGGAGGGGGTATAGAGGGGGGAGCAGGGAGAATTATAAATGCCTGCTGCTGATGCTGCACATTCTCCAGCAAGGCCACACCTCCCGTGGGTTTCACAACCTCCCCACCACGTTCAAATATGTGAACTTGCTAAAAACACCAAATCCATAAAGAAAAATGAAAGAACCATGTCTCCCCTTTAAAAGACCGCCAAGAAGAGAGCCCCAAGGCCTCCTTCTGGAAAGACAATCAGCCTTGCTAGGTCCGAGCTGGGAAGCTAAGGTTACCACTGATTCTGCTCACCAGCCGCCACACAGGCTCTCTTAGGGTAGTGGCCGTATTCCCCCTCATGCTTTCCCCTGCATTTAACATAGCAGCTATTCACAAGACACGCATGCTCTATCTTAGATTTCCTCAAAGTATAGCTGAGACTAGGCTTTAGACAGAGAAGTATGGATAATGGTTAAGAACCTCTTCCCTGGAGGCAGACTGCACTGGTTGAATTGCAGCTCCAACACTTAGTGGCTGTTCTTGCATGAGTTAATGAACCCTCGAATAGCCTTAGCTCCTGCGCTGTACAATAAGATAATAACGAAACCTTTCTCACGAAATGGTTAATTATGTGGGGAATGTAGAACTAAAAAAGGTGGTATATGTTAAGTGCTCAATAAACATTAACTGAATACCTAGTGTTGCTCCACACTCCTCCCATAGTCACTAAAATAGCAACAAGCAAACAAGAAAAAGAGGCAAGGAGGGACTTTGAGCTGGCACTGCAATGGATGAATCTTGAGGGAATTCAGAGAGGTGTTCCTGAGTGGTTTTTGTGTTGCTATACCACAGACTTGATAACTGATAAGGAAAAGAGACTGAGAAGTCTGAAATGGCCTGAATTCTACAACTCATGCTGGAAGGGAAGAAAGCATGAGGTCAGGGGGCATCTCCTAGCCAGCCTACTCTTGTGATAACTAGTCTACTCCCACAGCATAGGCACTAATCCACTCATGAAGACAGAAGAAAAGACCAATTGTCTCTTATTAGGTTCCACTTCCCAGAACCTTTGAATTGGGGAATAATTTTCCAGTGTTCAAACAATAGTGAACAATACATATATATTCTACATGAGAGAAATATATATAGATATTTATATAAATAATATAGATTTGTATTATACATATTCAAACACTAGTAAAGAATACATATATTTTTCACATGACAAAAATATGTATCTATATGTAATATATAAACTTAAATGTTATATATTTATGTTATATATTTTTATATATTTATATATACACTTACATATTTATATAATATATTTATATATATTCAAACACTAGTAAAGAGTACAAATATATATATATGTCGATCATTTAGTCTAAAAATATATCCATAGATTATTGAAAATGCCTCTTTTCAAAAGGAGTATCTCTTCCATGAATTTTAGGCTAGATATAGTGACACATTTGTAATGGATATAAGGGAATAAAGAAGAGGCAGTGTGAAACTTCGTGGGAGATCATAAACATACTGTAGCTTCACCCTTTCTCACCCTTGTGGATAACTCATTTTTGGAGGCCATTTAAATCATCTATGCAGAGACCCATGAGGCATCCTACCATACCTGAGAAGAACTGAGACAACCCACCAATTAAGCATCCTAGAAACAAGTTCTTAAGCCAGCTCATCCTCCAAATGAGGACAGCCCCTGTGTATCCTTATTGCAACCATGTGAAAAAACTCTTATGTTCTTAAGTGTGTGTATGTGGAGGGTGTGGCTGCAGGCATGCCACTGCATGTATGTGGAAGTCAGAGGATAAGAACTGCCTTTTGTGGAATACAGATGTTGAATTCAGGCCCAGGCACAACCCTTTATCCACTGAGCCATCTCAGAGGACAAATCACTGGAATTGTTAACCAGAAAAACCGAGAATCAATTTTTGTTGTATTAATCCACCAATTTTTGGAGTTGTTGTTATACAATAATGGAGAATAATGCAACAAAATGTTACTGGCAGTCCTATACACAGTAAAAGCATCATGTAGAACTATTATGAGAAACTTCACATCAGAAAATATTAACATGTAAATGAAATAAATAAATTCCTTCAAAATTACAACTTACCAAGTTTTATCCTGGAACCCCCAGGCAACCATGATAACCTTATTATCTATTAATGGAATAAAATGGATAATAAAAAATTTTACCGTGAATAAACCCCTAGAGTAACATTGTTTTACTAATTAATTCTAACAAATATTTAGGGAGCAGACAATTATAATGTCATTCAATCAGTTTCAAAATATAAGAGAAGGAATATTCTGAATGAGTTATATTAGGGCAGCATTGTCACTATTTCAAAACCTGATAAAGAAATGTTCAGGAAAGAAAATATCCCCGTGAAAACAAAACTCCTTAACAAAATATTACCAAAGCAAATGGAGCAATGCACATGAAGAAAAGATGTCAGGACAAACTAGAGGCCATCTGAGGAATCCTAGGCAGATGTAATAGTTGAGAAATCAATCCACCAGTAAGGAGAGGTCAGTCAACAAGTGAAAGACCAGGGTCTGCGTACACCCAAGGAAACATGAGAGACGTATCTCACGCAGGAGACAGGGGAATCGACCACGAGGCTCGAATGCTAGGGGTTTATATTGGGAAAGGGTCGGGGGAAGGGAAGAAATTGGCGTGGTCACACATGATTGGTCAATTTAAACATCAGCAGCTTATATATCAGCAAACAGTACATGCAGGTCAGAATGTCAGCACTAAGGGCAGGTGGGCTTATCTGGGGCAGTAGAGCATCTGGATAACCTTAAACCAAACCATATAAGGAAGACAAAGAGGCGCCAGCTGGCCAGCTCAGGCCAGATGGCCCCTTACTCAGCTGCTGTGTCCTTGCATTCTTTCCTTGTCTATCAGTTCCTTAACAACTTTTGTGTAGACTTGTCCGGGCATGTTCCTACTCAGGCCTGTCCTGTAATGTTCTTTGTCCTGCGCCTGTAACACATCAGGTTTCCAGCACAGACTTTGAATTTAATTTTCTTTCACAAGCACAATGCTATGCTCTGAGGGAACACTGTGATGACTATTCTTAGTTGTCGATGTGACTATGTCTGGAATTAACTAAAACCCAAAAGTGGAGGCCATACCTGTGAGGGCATTTTGCTTAATTTGAAGTAGAAAGATCTACTTATAATCTGAACCTTTGAGGTGAGAAGGCATCTTTATTCTGGATCTTGGAGGTGGGAAGACACATCTTGAATGCAAATCTTTTGAAGACTAGCCTCTGATCTGGAGGACATGGAAGAAGGAGATTTTGCTCTTTTTCTGCTTTTGTTGGCCTTTCTGACAAGGCATCAGAACTGACTTCCTTAGAATTTGGCCATACACTGAAGACCAACTAAGATATTGAGCCTGTGGACTGAACAACTACTGGATTCTTGGACCTTCCATTCATAGACAGCCATTGTTGGATTAGCTGGACCACAGCCTGTAAGTCACTCCAATAACCCCTTGATAGATAGATAGATAGATAGATAGATAGATAGATAGATAGATAGATAGATAGATAGATTCTATAAGTTCTGTTACCCTAGAGATCCCAAACTCATACAAATACATCATGGTGGCTCATGGCACAGAAGAAACAGAATTAACAGCACCGTACTGCGTATCTCAGAGACAGAATAGAAACTTTTGGAATATTCAGTATAAAATTAAGACTTAAGTAACACATATGCTAATTACCATAAGTGAACCATTGTTCAATATATCATGAATCAAAACATGGCAGTGAACTTTACAAATATATACAAATACCATGCATTAGTCTAAAGCAACATTTAAAATCAAGCTATACAATTTACATTATATAATATTTAAAAATATGACCAGTTCATTAAAGTAGGAAACTACTTTGATAATATTCAACAGACACTGATTTTTAAATCTATCACTAAAACAGTAAGGGAACACAACCCAGGAAAGGGGTCCATGTTACCCTGTTGTTCTTGGTTGCCACTCTAACTTAAAGGGAAGCTATCACACATGATCAAGAGCCCTTAATGTCCTGTAAATGACAAAAGAAAATGTCCTCAAATCCCTTGTGGCTAGAACCCACATAGGTGGCACCAACCTTGCTCTCAATGAAAGAGATATCATTTGATATCATTACTCAGCAGGGAAAATCAAATGAAAACCATAACGAGTTGCTCATGGCAACAATCAACAAGACTACCTGCATCCAGTGCTGGCGACAGTATAAACAGCAAATTTTTCACATACTCCTTGTGCAAATCAAAGATGTCTGGGGGCCAGTGAGCTGACTCCATGAGTGAAGACACTAGCTCTCAAGCCTAAACACTGAGTTCAGTTCCCAGGAACCACACAGGAGAAGGGAAACGCCAACTTTTCTACATTGGCTCTGACTTCATGTGGGCCCATATATGTATACACAAACATACAAAACAAACCTAAAATATTTTAAAATGTTATTTCCATATTGTGCCAGGCATAATGATTCATGATTGTAACCAGTACTCTGGGTAGGCTGAGGCAATAGAGTCACAAGTTTGAAGCCAGCCTGGGCTGAACAGAATATTTGCAAATAGTCTATTTGGTGAGTACTTCCTGAAAAGGAGATTCTACAAATTTTGAAAATTGTTAATGACTTATGAAATGTATTTTAAACTTAACCTATGATTTAGCAATCCTATCCAAGAGAAATAGAATGTAGGTACATAAAAAGGTTTGCATGGTAATTTTAAAACTTACTCATAATTAATAAAAATGAAAAAAAAAATCCTTCAGCAAAAGAACAGATAAATTGTGGCTCCCAGTAGCCATTAAATATAACAATAATCATGGCAATAAAAAAACCAACACTACATGTAACACAGCACATAAATGAATCTGACAAAGCAGGGTGAGCAAAAGAGTTCTATGCCATACAAGAATCCCACATATGAAAATCAAAAGGACAAGCTAATTTATTGTAAAGCAATAGAAATGAGATAGTGGCTGTTACTGGGGGGGTGGAGATGGACCATAATGTGGTGTGAGAGAAATGTTTCCTGTCTTCCATTGCTGTAGACATTTGTGAAGATGGGTGAAATTGTGCTACAAGTAACTCTCATTTCTCTATATCTGCATTCTACCTGACTTAATGAAATGTAGGAAGGAATTAGAAAATTAAATACGATATGCCTTAACTAAAGCAAAAAGTCTAATTTAAATTAACATACGCATAGAAACTATAAGATCAAAGATGCCAAGATAAATTTTAAATGGAAGGAAAGAATTAATAAAGTTAATTGGAAAGTAATGAATTATTTAAAATGGACTGAAAAAAACGTAAAAAGAGCTCTTGGTATGTATAATTTAGGAAGAAAAGGAAATATAAAGGAGAGTGGATACATAACTCTAGCTGTGTAAGGAATTTAAAGAATTATAAAAGCATATTAGGGCAGCAATTACCACTAAATTTGAGGGCATAAATCTAAAAAAAAACATTTTCATGAAAAACATAAACTACTAAAATTTTTTAAAGAATGTAAGTCCACGTAAATTAATAGCCAAGGAGGAAAATAAACCTATTTGAAAAACAAATGCCACCGGGCATAGTGGCACAGGCCTTTAGTCCCAGCACTCAGGAGGCAGAGACAGAGACAGGCAGATTTCTGAGTTCGAGACCAGCCTGGTCTACAAAGTGAGTTCCAGGACAGCCAGGGCTACACAGAGAAACCCTGTCTCGAAAAACAAAAAGAAAGAAAGAAAGAAAGAAATAAAGAAAGAAAGAAAGAAAGAAAGAAAGAGGAAGGAAGGAAGGAAGGAAGGAAGGAAGGAAGAAAGAAAGAAAGAAAGAAAGAAAGAAAGAAAGAAAGAAAGAAAGAAAGAAAGAGAGAGAGAGAAAAAGAAAAACAAATGCCTTCTTTCCCAAAACATCACTTGTCTTAAAGTTTTAACAATGGTAAATTCCAGGGGGTGAAAGATGGATCAGTCAGAAAAGACTTACTTAGCCATGGAAGAATGAGGACCTGAGTTCAATCCTAGCCACTACATTAATTTAAAAAAAGAAAGCACCCCTATTATCTTAGTTCCGAGAAAGCAGAGACAGGAGGATCCCTGTGCTTGCTGGTTAGTCAGTCAAGCCAAAGTGACAATCTTCAGTTTCACTGAGAAATTCTGTCTTCAAAACTAAAATGGAAAATGATTGTGAAAGTCAATCAGCATTGACTTCTGGTTTCCACATTCATATGCATGTGTGAACACGCGCACACACACACACACACACACACACACACACAGAGAGAGAGAGAGAGAGAGAGAGAGAGACCTACACACAGAATTGTACAAAAATAGAGATGAATTATATAAAATTTGCATAGACAGCTTCCCTGTTATTTTTAACCTTTTTAAGAACATTAGGAAGATGCTCCTAGTAGTAATATCTTTCTATGAATACTACAAAACAGGTATACTTATAGCATCACCAGTAGATGTAAGTGGCACAAAAGTAACCCTAAATTGCATAGCCACATGGCTTTCAGTGAGGTGAGCAATAGAAGACATAATCCACCTTACTCATTCCTCACGCCCCTTCTGATCACATCGGGTTCCTGCAGAAAATGGAGCTCGCTAAGATGAGAAAACTGATCACATCAAATACTGGGTTAATAGAACTAGAGAAACCATTCCAATCATTTTAACAGAGGGTAAAAGATCCTGATCCAATTCCACAGACTTTTAAAAATACCCCTAGAAAAGCAAAATGTAAAAGGTCTCATTACTTAAAACACATCTGCCAGACTCCACGAGAAGCCTTCTGCTTAATGGGGAGACACTTGAAGCTCCCACACGAGCCAAGAATAAAGCAAGATGCCCATCAATAATGCTTCTACCCAATATTCTGTCCACGTTCCTTGCCAATGCAGTAAGACAAGAAAACAAGCTGAGTGTAAATAATGGCCAACAGAATACTCAGTTTAATTATTTACATAAAATGATTCTTTATCCAGAAAACCCAAAGACATTAACTTAATAATTTTATGGCAAGGAAAATATATCAAGTTGACCAGATAAACTGCATTTCATTTCATTTTATCTTACAGTACCCATCACAACTATAGACTTATTGTATCTATCTTCAGCTTCAGTGTTTTTCCTTCTTTCCACCTTTATAATACACTGCAGGCTTTATCAAAACAATTGTATTCCTAAAGACTTCCATTTGCACTGTGAAGAAATTTTCATTCCTTCAAATCCTGCCAATACATGGTATTTCCAGTATGCTTCATTTTAGCCATTTTAATGTGTTTATAGTGTAGCATAGCTCACTTTGGCTTTAATCTGCAGTTCCTTTAAGATAAAATGGTATTAAGCACCTATTCACATCAGCTGAGCCATTTAGCTGTCCCCTTTTATGAAGTGTCTTTTTAAAGTATTTGCTCATTTTTATTGGACTCTCTTTTTCTTACTAATATGTCCCCTCTTTATATACACTAAATGAGTTTTTATTGGGTATAAGCATTAGAAATATTTTCTCTCACTCTGTAGACTGCCTTTTCATCTCTTCACAGTATCTGTTGATAAATAGTGGCTCATTATTTTAATATGGGCCAATTTATTGTGTTTTCACTACTTGGAGACTTTATGCCCATTTAAGAAATATCTTCCTATATCAAGATTGTGGAGATAATGTCCTCTGTAATTCCCCAAAAGCTTTTTTTTTTTTTCTTTAGTTTTTCAAGACAGTGTTTCTCTGTGTAGCCCTGGCTGTCCTGGAACTCACTTTGTAGACCAGGCTGGCCTCGAACTCAGAAATCCGCCTGTCTCTGCCTCCCGAGTGCTGGGATTAAAGACATGCGCCACCATGCCTGGCCAGCTTTTTTTTTTTTTTAACCTTCTGAATTATCTGTGATGGATACATGAAATTGGCACATGGTGAATCCAAAATTAATTTTACACGAATAGAAAACTAACACAGTATAATTTACTGAATAGATCTATTTCTTTCACTTTCTCTTCTCATTTAACCCAATGCAATGTCAACTCTCCTGATTTCCTGAGACCGTAATGGTCTGCTAAGTTTCCTAAGCACGCTGTACAATGGCTGCTTGCCACTTCACTTTACCTAGTTTTGTTCTGTCATTTAACAAGCTTGCCTCTAACACTCTGTCCCTGTCTTCCAATACAGCATTCCCTTCTGTTATTCTTTTAGTCCTTATTTCTCCTCCTCAGTGGCTTCTTCCCCACAACACCTCACAAGGTGCCATCTCCAGCCCCCTCCTTCTCCTCTCTTCAGGCTTCACACGCGCTTGCCAAGTCGTCCCTGTCCACATCTGTACCTCTCATCACCCCAACTCACAGGTGATTCTCAACTGCTGCCCCCTATCAGGAGCAGATAGGAAAAAGTCCAGAATCAAGTGATCAATTCCATCCAGAAGTCCAAAAAATTAGCCAGGTAAAACACATAATGCAAATGAAAATACAAATAATTTAGTTCCTGCCCCACCACATCTACAAGCATCTTAAAACTCCTCATCACATCTGCCTACTCCTTAAATCACCAGAACTGAAAATTCACTGCTCCGTACTACACAGCCTCATCCTGGGACCTTGAAATTCACCTCAGTTATTTCTTGAGGCATTGATCCCCAGGTTCTGATTGGCTGACCTACTTGGCACCTTTCCTAATCATCTCCCGATCAAGCCCAGCTGCTGATCTCCTGTGTTCCACAGTTCTCACCTGACTTTCTAACCGTCTTTTGCTTTCAGCTCTTTGGCCATCTGCTACTCCTGATTAGATATGGATTTAATATGTATACTATGTGACCTGCCAGCACTCTGGTGTCATAAACTATTGATACCTAAGAAACTAAGACCCACTCTTTACCATCCTCCAACACCCTCAAAGATTTTGTCCTGTGTAGCTATGTGGTTAGCAGGGCCATAAATTGAGCCACACATGTTATGTATTCTATGTGGACTGTTCAGCAGTTCAGGGTTCATTAAATCACACCTCCAAGAGTAAACACTGAGATTCATGGCTCAGGATTAAACCAAAGCTCGGGACATAGACCAAAGAGGACCTGGGCACTTGGCATTCTGAGAGTTTAAAGGGGGTCATGTTAAATAGAGAAGGGGAGGCATTGTTGTTTGTTAGTTCCTAAACCTAACTGAGACATAATTGTCCCCCTTGAAGAAGATTTATAAAGAGAAGGGACCTCAGTTGCTTTATCAGGTATTGAGATTGGAGAGCCTTGGGAAGGTACATTATGGGGCTTGAGAGATGGCTCAGTGTGTAGGAACACTAGCTGTTCTTCCAAAGGTCGCTGGTTCCACGGTCACTCACAATTATTTTTAACTCCAGTCCTAGAGGATCTGATGCCCTCTTCTGGTCTCCAAGGGCACTAGGTACACACATGGTACACAGTAATACACAGAGGCCAAACATCCGTACAAATAAAACAAATAAATGAAAGTCGCTTTTAAAATGATATGGTACAATATATTAGAAATAGTGTGATAGAGAAAGGAAAAAATTCCCTGTAAAACCTGGAGAGGAACTTCATTGAGAGTAATAGCTTAAAGTCGAATTAAGAAAGGTAGCTGCTGTGGACAGAGTAGGGGGCAGGCCAGAGAAGAAGCCTCTAAGAAGAAATATCTAATGTTTATCTTTTCATGGATATTGGATTTATCTACACCATAAATTTAGAGTGGAATAACCAGAATAAGGAGAATAAAGGATCCTGGAACAGGTATAGGAAAAGGTAGGACCGCAGTACAAAAGAGCTTTTAACTCTCTGTTTCAGGGAGTGAGGCAGGGTGGGGAGAGAATACAGAAAAGAGGGAAGACAGTAGAATATGAGCTGATTTCCCTAGGATGTGAGATCTAGCCTCTGAGAATGATCATTATCTTGAAGGGGACAGTCTGTAATCTAACAGAAAGAAACTAGGATGGTGTCCCTCACATAATAACACCTCAGGTCACCAAGAATCCCAAGAACCAGAGACTCACTATGCACAGCTGCATTCTTGGGATTTCTGACAAAGAAAGAAGAGATTTGGCCAGGTTAATCAGGCTCTGAAATGGAGGAGACACAGACCTGGGCTGAGACAGGACCCCAATGGAGAGTTCTTAGAGGTTCTGAAATAGGTTAACTCACAGAGGAAAGTCAGACCTTTTCTTCTCTGAGACTCATATGATCCTTTTATTGTCCTCAGCAGAGCAACTGGGAGTATAATAGGACAGCCACTATCTCTGGGAGCACAGTGGAACAGCCACCATCACTGGAAGATGGCTGAACTTAAAGCATTGACTGATGTGGGGGAGATGACACAAATCCTAGGACTCCTTTCCCAAAAGGACATCTTTCAAACAAAGAGACTCCTTTGAGCAAATGTGTCAACTCAGCTCTGCTCACGTGGTTTCTGTCTGCCGTGTCTTCTTATACAAAAGGGTGTCTGAACAACTTTACCCAGAGAATAATAAGCCAATCTTGTCTTAAGGGATTCCTCATCTTTGGGGGAATACATTATCCTGAAAATCAAATTAAATTCCCATCACATTGAGCTCATCTGGAATGTCTCCCAAGGTTTGATACAGCAACTGTAGGAGAAAATGTCACCAAAGTTGGGCCTTGTAGAATAATGACTTTTAGTGCATAGTTTAGTCTGAATGCTTGGAAACTACCCATCTTTAGGAAGAAATGAGATCAGATGATATTTTACTTCGCCCATTTGAAGGCAAGGAGACAGTTCTCTACACCAGAAAACAGGCTCATGACTCTAAAATGACTCTAAAAAACTTCTCTCTCTCTCTCTCTCTCTCTCTCTCTCTCTCTCTCTCTCTCTCTCTCTCTCCCTCCCTCCCTCCCTCCCTCCCTCCTCCCTCTCTCTTCCTCCTGCAGCATCTCAGCAGCTAGAAGGTCAAAGCATTAGGAGTGAGTGAGCATGAAGAAGAGGTTTCCACAATGTGCACATTCAAGGATGGAGTGCCTGAGCCATTAGCAGGGTCAAACATATAGGGAATCCCAAACAGCAATTAATTTTCATTTTTTAATTGGCCTTGGCATACCCTGGATCATTTCTTGCGCAATAAATCTATCCTCCTAATTATTAGCTTGATTAACCTAATTATCAGTTGGGCTAATATTGAAATTAGTTGGTATTCTCTAAGTCACTCTCAGTGCAAAGGGCTATAAGTATGCAGAACCAGGAGAACAAGGTTGTAGCCACACTAATGGACAAGAGGAAGCAAAGAGGCTCCCCAACCTAATACCAGCCACACTACCAACCAGCATGCTGTAAAGCAGTCAAGCTGTTTCAGAATCAGTGGGGCCCCCAGATGTCCAGTCAGTCTTCAGGGAGTTTCTCATTGGCACTTCAACCTTAAACTTTATGGGTCCCTGTTCCCCCCAAAACCTTCAACTCAATGATTCCTCCTGTTGATTACCCTCTCAAGGGACCTCCTGATCATAGCCAATATATCAATACTATATAGCACATTGACGAATGTGGGGTAGGAGACAGCATTCAATAGATGCTTGATGAGGAAATGAATCAATTGCCCTGGACTTAGCACTTCTCGAGTTCCTAACTGCCTGCTTCCTTATTAATCACTCTCAGTACTATGAGCCCCTTGAAAACAAGATACTGACTTTATGTGTTCGTATGTCTCTGGCTCTCAGGAATGCACAGAAACAAAGCACTTAATAAATGGAGATAGAGCCCACCTGTTCCCACTCTGTGAAGCTAATTTTGATATAAATCTTTCTGGCTTACAGAGTGCTTTCACGTGTTATCATTCCTTATGCTCATGGGAACCAAGGCTGGAAGGGGGTAGAGAGGGGACTGGGCATTAGATGCATCTGTTATTCTCACCATAGAGCTAGAGGAAATAAAAGTTTATAAGGTTAGAATGGCTTGCCGATGGTCACCTGTGTCTAGATGACTGTCTGACTCTGAATCTATATCCAGTTATTTTCTAATCAACTGTCATCATTCATTCCTATCTCTGACCCACAAATCCCATTTCCCAAAAGACTCCTCCCCCAGAAAGCTATTCCTAAGTCCACTCACAAGTTAGCCCATTGCAGCTTGAGGGTTACGATAAAGCAAAAGCAGGTATAGAGAAACTCGTTTATGAAAATGAGGTTTATAAAAATTGATGTCAAAAAGAAAATGATGTCTTAGTACAGAACCGCAAACACCAGGCTAAGTGAGGAAAAAGTGGTGTATAATTATATGTACCTGGGAGACCCAGGTCAGTCAATTGTTACGGCTGTTTTACAAAGAAACAACATTCATTCCTTGTGGCTGCATACCAAATTCTCCCAAACCCAGAAACATCTAACAACATTAAGCATTTATTACTGCACAATTTTTTTTAAGCGTTGGGGTTTTCTGGGGGCAACTTAGCTGAATGGTCCTGTCTCAATGTCTCTCCTGAAGCCTGGGCAAACTATCAGTGGGGGCTTCAGTGTGAGGGCATGGCTGAGGATGAAGAATCTATGTTCTGGATGCTACACTCAATGGCTGCCAGGTGTCTGTAGGAGGCCTCAGACGTACCCTATTTGGAGCACTCCCCATGGAAGACATTCAAGCTAGCTTTTGCTCAGACTGAATGAGTCAAGAGATAATGCAGGTTTATGGTGCACTACTCAAAATATGATGTCTCTTTGGAGAAAACCAAAGCAAGAAAGTCTCTCTGGCCTTCTTCTTCCCTTACAGACCCCGAGATTCCTCTGGCCTTGTGTTAGGTGTGAGTCTAAATGCTACCATATAGGCTCATGTTCTGAATACTTATTCCCCTTCTGGAGGCAATATATTGGAAGCTGCGAATGCTTGAGAAGGTGGGACCTTCATAGCCAGTGTAGGGTGCTGTGAATGGACCTTTGAAGGTTATAAATAGCTTCTGGTTCTGTTACACTCTCTGCTTTCCCATCCACTGTGATATGAGCTATCTCTGCCACACTCCCCTCCATGATCCCATCAGCTCTGTTGTGCTCTCCTTGCTGTGATGAACTGAAACTCTCTGAAACTGTGAACCTAGAGAAATCCTTTCTCCTGTAACTTGTTTCCATCATGAATTTTGTCACAGTGATGCAAAAGATAACCAATGTAGCTTCCTCTTGGAAGACCCTCACTCTATAAATACCCTATCTATACACAAAGAAAAGATACACATATATCCTGAAAGACATAGAAAGATCAGGCAACGTCTGACAAGTAGGCCTGTGTAAGTTCCCCTAATAACTGTCATTAGTGCTCCAGTCATATGTCCCCACAACTGCCAACTTCTTCATTAACAGGCCATCAATGTTCACCCAGAGTAGATATCTTCACTTTCTGGGCCGGGGGGGGGGGGGTGTTGTAAAAAAAAAAGTGAGTAAAATAAGTTTATGGGCTTTCTCTGGTTAATTGGCCTTTTATTACAGGTGCCTCAGCCATGCCTCTAAGGTGCTTCCAGGGCTAGAATTCCCTCAGGACACTAAAGTTAGCATTGTTAATTCTCTGACTCTGTCCCTTTAGTAAAAAAGATGGAGACAGAAGGGAAAAAGAAGAGAAGAGAACTGGTGATATCCTGAAGAAAGAAAAAAATATTAGGGGTAGGTCTTTCTTTTGTGGAGGGGTGGGGCTGAAAAAGTAGGTGAGTAGAAGAGTGTCTTCCTCTTTTGAGTCCTAGCTCTCAGCTGCCCTCTCCCCAGTCTTAGAGTTAGGAAAGAGTAAGACAGTAGTGTCCCTTGCTTAGGGTCCCCAGGAAGGTAGGAAGAGGGAAAGGCTTCTACTCCAAACATCTGCTGTTCTGTTAAGGAAAAAAAAAAAAAAAGCCCAAGAGACAAGATTAAGGAAAATCTTTTAAATCATTCCCAGCCTGAATATTTGACAAAATTGAGGTTTGATTTTTTTTTTTAATAAGGCATCTGTGGCTTTTTCCTAAGCAACAAAGAGACTGCTTTATGCAAATTTCCTCTCAGGGCTTTCATTAAGATGTTAACATCTTTCTTGTCAAAATATCTACCTTATTATAATGAGTCATCTTATTTCTCTTTTCTCTGGCTGAGACATCTTTGTAAGACAAACTCTCAGGGCTGAGAACAAGTCCTGTCTCTTCTCTTCTCTCTCTCTCTCTCTCTCTCTCTCTCTCTCTCTCTGTGTGTGTGTGTGTGTGTGTGTGTGTGCGGTGTGTGTCCTTCTGTCTCTTTGTCTCTGTCTCTTGGTCCCTGTTTCTGTCTCCTTCCTTCCTTCCCTCCCTCTCTCCCTCCCTCCCTCCCTTCCTCCCTCCCTCCCTCCCTCCTTCCCACTTAATTCTTTCTAACCACTAAATGCATTAAATGCTCTTACCTTTTGCACACCATAGAGAAACAAGCCACAGACCACGCAGCTTTTTCTCTCCTGCTTTGAGCTCTAACAGCTCTGTGGTCAAGTGTTTTCCCCCAACAGCGCTTTGGACTTGGCCTAGAACAGCTTGATATGCACAAGGGCAGCTCCCTAAAGGGCAGGGGTTGGTCTGCTAATCACTCCATGGAGGCTCCCTCCCAGCCCAGTCCTCTCCTGCTACATGACCCCAAGTGCAAAATCGCAGCAAGGAAACCACATAGAAATGCCCAGAAGTGCTTCTATTCTGGATGCTTGAATGTGATTAAAGCAACTGGGAGCAAGGCAGGCAAAAGCCCTTCAAGGAGACATTTGGCTCCGACACAGAGCCCAATGTCAAAATAATGCATTTAGAATCATTTTAAGGTATATTTAAGGTGCTAAATATTCATTGGGAAAGGAAGGAGGTGTGTGTGAAGGCAAGGAATAGGTTAGAAAACAGCATGGGGCTCAATCTTTCAGAAGTGGCTTCACTAGAGTAGGCAGTCCCAGGAAAATACACACATGTAATACCAAGGTGTGGGGGTGGGTCCCTTCCTATGAGTTAAGATTACAGGAGGGAGAAGCAAGAAGTTACTCCACTTTAAAGGAACCTTAAAAGATGGGGGGCTGGGGGTGTCTTGCTGTAGTGTGCACTCTTAAAACTGGGTAGAGGTATTTTATCCTGAAGTGGGGTATAGTCAGCATCCTCATAGCTCCCAAAACGAGTCAGTCCAAGCCCCTACTCTAAGAAGACACTCAAAGAACACATGGAAGGCAGATCTCAAGAATAACTGGGACAACAGAATTCAAGTGCCTTTCCCTGGTCACATGACCTGCCTGCATCAGTATCCTCAAGAGTTCACACCTACATTTCATGTGGTAGCAGGAGCTGAATAAAATAATCTCATAAAGAGTACTTCATAGCACACAGCATGGTCAGGATAAAGGGTTAGTGGAAAGCAGACTTTGTTCTTGACTACTGTAACTTTCCACAAGACACATAGTTCACAGTTAGTTGTGCGAAGGACAGTGAAATGACTCAGCTTGTAAAAGTACTTTCTGTGTAGGCCTGATGATTTCAATTTCCAGAATCCACTGAAGAGAGAACCAACACACAAGAGTTTTCTTTTGATCTGCAGAGGTGTGTCATAGCACATATGTACCTGTACTCACACTCATGCACATGATACACACATGAACAATCATGAATTCATTATTTAATTACTAGCTAACCTTTAATTAAAGCTAGGATCTACTCTCGTTAGACATCTCCAGTCACCAGGCTTGCACATGTTGTGTGTACACACACATACACACACACACACACACACACACACACACACACACACAACACCCTACACATAAAAATAAATAAATGGTTATGCTTATACTACTATATTTGGTTTGATTTGGGTTGGGTTGGGTTGGGTTGGGTTGGATAGGGTAAGTTTGGATTGGTTTGGTTTGGTTTGGTTTGGTTTGGTTTGGTTTGGTTTGGTTTGGTGTAGTCAGATTTTGTTTGATTTGGTTTGGCTGTTAAGACAGGGTCTCCCAGTGTCATCTAGACTGACCTCAAACTCACCAAGAGCTAGGATTATAGGTGTGAATCACCATACCCAAATTTAAAAGGGTGTGTGCATTTTTTTCTGTGTATCTGAATAACTTTCAACTTGGGATTGTTGGCATTATGAACCTTAGAACTAAGGCTGAAGTTTCTAAATAAAACCTCCACATGGGAGAACTTGGGTCTTCAAAACTATTAGTAACGCCTTATATACTCTGGTTGATATGTTGGGATTTCCTTGATTTTTCTCCAAGGGGGAGATTGACTGGAAGCTTGTCCTCCAGAAAGCTGACAGACACACAAGCAGTATCTAAGAGTCCTCATTGGCAGACAAAGGGACAGTGCCTTGTTCTGTTATTTTGGCTTGTTTTCACTAACAGATATGCAATGTGGCTTAGTTGGTCTTTCCCCTCCTTTCTTTTATTTCTCTGATTCCTAATAAGGTGGATTATTATTTTCTTCCTCACTAACTTTCCTGTTCTGCTCATGGTCTGTTTCCCCTCTCAAGTCACAAGTTTAATAGATGTGTGGGCTCTTTGTACATTCTGAACTCTGACTTCTTGTATCAATGACGCGCATGCCCCACTCAGGTCCTTTACATCTGAGCTTTCTCTGTTTGGTGGCATTTTAAATCTATTGGCTCTTAACCTGTCATTCTTAGTACAGGAAATGTTAATTCAAGTGAAGAGGAAATGAACTCCCCTCCGAGTTCTGTAAGCGTCTATTTTCTTTTTACTATTTAATAATGCATCTCTAATCCACCTACACAGATGAAGTTGTACCCTCTAAAGCTATAAGTCTAGAGTGCTCTCCACATTGTGTCTCATGATCCCAAGAAAGCACACAATTCCTTCTTCCCACTGAAATCCCTTATACTTCACTTGCTCTGTATTACAAATATTTTTTTCTTTAGGGTCTATTTGTGGAAACTTATCTCACAATGACCTATATTTTATGGTTAAGCCAGTTCTGTAGCATCTTAACAATTGTCATTATGAAACAAAACAATACCTGCTAGAATAAATTGCTAGCAAAAGAGCCCAATACCTGGCCCAGAGTAGACACCCATCAGAGTTGTCAGAGTGAATGACTAGAGAGCGCTCACCTGATTATTCTCATTCTAAATCTTATAATTTACAATAGCTCTTCTTTCGTTCTCTGCAGTAATTTTGCTGCTGACTTAATAGGATCACATCTTGGAGATACCTGGCAACACACTGTCACCCACAGTACCCAGCCTTGTCACTCAGGAGTGCATGTTTCTTTTTCCTTATTGAAGCCTTGGAGTGTAAATATGTGACATAGGATTCAAGAATCTTATAAGCTCCATTCTAATCCTCCTTGCTCTATAGTTTAGGCTGTAAGATCTAGGCTGTTTAAAGTAATGTTTCCCTTCTCTTTATTTACATGGTAATATCTGTTGTCTGCAAACCTTTGACAGCAGTATTTCCTCTGGTAGTTAATCCTGAAAGAGAAGCTTCTATATAAATTAAAATCTTTACCCTCCCACCCCCTCAAAAAAAGGGAAAAAAAAAGGAAACTTCCTACTGTTGTGATTTTGTTTACAATTTCCATACAAATTCTTCAGATGTCTATTTTTCCATAGAAAAGATCTTATTTCTTACGTTAGACTTCCTTTATCTTGTTACTTTTTTCTCATGTACTGTAATCACATATTTCTTTAACCCTTCTTGGTTCTTGTCTAATCTGTCAGCTCACTGTGAGGAGCAGCAATGGGCCGGTTCTGGCACTCTCTTTATTTCTAATAGCATCCATTTTTCTCCATGCCAAGCTCTGATGTCTCAGCCTGCTTATGTTTTGTGTTACTGTTTCTCTTTGCCCCTATTTCACATATCCTTTTTTCTGGCATGTTTTCTCTGTATTCTGAAACCTGGCTTGTGTGCATATCTGTTTCATTGATCACTATCCACATTTTCATAGGGTTTCCCACAGATGTTCCCCCCTGCTGCAAGCATCTGTAGTAATATGTTCAGGCTATAAGAAGAAGGGGATCCTGGGGCCTTGGAGCAATATTGCAGGGTGCCATTGCCTGGTAGAGGAAGGGCCAAGGAGTCAGTCACAGGTGACCTGAGGAGGAGAGGGTTAATTGAACTGAAAATTCAGATCTGTCCAATAGTGTGAGAGAATGGGAAGGAAAAGAACCGACTCACATACTTGGTTCCAATGGTTTAGGGAAAGGCCTCTTCCCACACACCACAAGTCAAACCCAAGAAAGAAATCAGCTTTCCAGAAAGATACAGAAAGTGAAGAAGTTTCTGGAGGACTGACGAGCCAAATTAGTAGTGCTATGTAAACATGAGAACTTAATGGGAAGAGTTTAGTAAGAGGTCATGACCTCACAGACCTTTACAGCCAATTAAGTGTTTGCCTCTGAGCTGGTAAAGTAGATAATTAGGCTGCTTGCAGAGGTTTTTAGACAAGGGTGCAGATCACTGGGGATAACTCTTCATCCTCATTGTCAGAGGAAAGAAATAAAACATGGTCAGCACAAAAAAAAAGGTCTTGGTGGATCACTATGGGTGTCAAGAAGAGCAGGATATGGCTGATAAAGGGAGTGGTCTACAAATGCAACCTTTAGATAGTGAAATACTCTCACTATGTCTGCTAGGCTCACTCTTTGATTAGAGCAGCTCAAGTGACTCAAC
The DNA here is from genome assembly GCA_902729485.2 of Mus minutoides. Taxonomy (NCBI): domain Eukaryota; kingdom Metazoa; phylum Chordata; class Mammalia; order Rodentia; family Muridae; genus Mus; species Mus minutoides. The sequence continues at coordinate 2,448,490 of LR749505.1, read as the reverse complement.
ATGGGAAGAAGTGGTCCACCCTGCCTGTCCCGACTGCCTGGTACTTACAAACATACAAGGGTTTATTTTCTCCATTAATTAATTTATTTAGTCACTTGACAGCTTGATCACAGACCCCTCCTTTCTCTCCACCCAGTCCTGCCCTCACATCTCCCTCCCCCTACACCTCTTCCTTTCTTCTCTGAGAAGGGGGGAGTCCCATGGGGGTGTTTTATATCCTTCTTCTAATCAAATGTAGCTTCTAAGATGAGAACTCACCGTTGTCCATCAGAGCTTTCCAAGCTGCCCTGTATTTTGTTTGGTTTTTACCTTTGCAGTTTCCTCAAGTAAAACTAACTATGGAGACAATCCATCAGAGGCAAGTCTAAGTATAATTTTGGAAAGAAGGCTTCCAAGACTAAGGTGTACAGCCACAATAGAGGTTGACTTCCTCAACCTCAGGTATGTAAACATTCTTGATTGGAAGACTAAAGATGGGGCCAGTCACAGGCAGAATGTTAGATGGAAATGTCTTAAAGAAAATTTCCCACCTGAAGTTCTGTGATAACTTCAGGACCTTCATCTGAAAAGCAAGGTAGCGGCTCCAATCTCCCACATCTCTGACTGTCAGAGATGTGGGAATAAAAGACACAGGGAAGCGGCAAGGCTGGTTCAGAGCAGCTTGCCTTCGCAGCTTCTGCTTTATTTTGCTTCTCTCTCTCTCTCTCTCTCTCTCTCTCTCTCTCTCTCTGTCTCTCAGGTTTCACAGCTGCAGCCATTCACTCACTCACTCACTCACTCACTCACTCACTCTGGTCTCTCCTACGCTGCTCTCTAATGCTGATGCTGCTCTCCTCATCTGCTGCTCTCTGGTCTAACACTGCTGGCGCTCTCCTACACTGGTACTCTCTAACACTGGTCTGGTCTCCTCATCTGGTCTCTCTCTGCTATGCTGGTCTCTGGTCTCTGGCCTACCTCATCTGGGGCTGCCCTCAATTTATATTTCCATTCTCATGCCACTTCACACCACCCAATCATAAATACACACGTCCAAGGCAGCATGTAGGATTGGCTGATAGAATGGTATCGCGAGATGTTGCGCTAATCTCTCCAATGAGTTACACATGCTGCTTTTATTGTGCATGACTGAGACTGGGATAAACAAGTGAGGTCATGGGGCTTAGCATAGAGCCAGGTGCCATCGTTGGCCCATGCGGCCGCGCCTGCTCCCCACACAAGGAAGCTGCTTTCTAAGTTATGGATGGAACTCTTAGGAGGAAGCCAGAGAGAGAAGTCATATCTTGACTCTGCCAAGACTTAAAAGGACATAACATAGATCCTTTAATCTTCTGTAGACCATAGGATAAAAGGGTTTACAATTGTTTTAACCCCAACCTCCAAGTGCCCTTCTCTGTACTTCTAAACCTCTGTTCCCCCCATGCCTACTGCTCTAGCCGATCCTGGAACCCCATCATTTCTCAGCCAGACTATGACAAGAACATCCAAATGAGTTCACAGGAGCCCTTTCTCACCTTACAGCTCAGCTCTACACTGACTTCCAGAATCTTCCTCTAGAATGAGAAACAGATCAAGTCACCCCCTCCTACTTAAAATTTCTCAGAGGGTCCCTGGATCCTCTGATATCTTGTAATAAGGTTAGTATCGTTAGTATGGTCCCCAGACCCCACTTGAACCAGCTACAGATTCCTCCAGAGCAGAGACTTGAAATGGCTCACCCCAGCATGGCCAGGATCTAGCACAAAGAGCTTCACCCACATTAGTCCAGTGAATAAATAAATTTCCAGTCGCTTTTGATGTAATCCTGTATTTCACCTCAGACTGTCTCTCCATGATGCCATCATACCTATATATTTGGGGGGGGGGCTCTCTTGTACCTTTCTAGACTCACCCTGTATGGCTTTTCTAAATAATCCCAAGACCCCACTCTGCCTTTTCTAGAGTCAATGAATTCAACATACATTATTCAGAAACAAAATAGCTTTTGAAAAGCCTCCAAACTCTGATGGAATTTGAAAAAATAAATAAATAAAACAAAAAAACCAAAAGAGCTCTGGATGCCCTGTACAGACAAAGGTCACTGCCACAGCAAGAAGCAATTAATAGCCTAGTCCTGCCTGAGGCTCTTCACCCTTTCCATCATTTCAGAAACTGAGAGATGGAGCCTTCCTTAAGAGAGAAGAAAGCAGCCACATTCTTCCTACCACTTCCACCATCGGAGCGGGATCATATTAGAAGAGGCTGAGTTCTGAGTGGAAGCCTGTGCACTCCTAAGAGGGCCCAGCAGGTGAAAAAACTGAGGGAGAGAGGGAAGGAAGGAAAGAGGGGGAAGCAGGGAGGAAGAACATAGCTGGTAATTTATTGGGAGGCAGGAAAAGTGCTGAATTTGACACTAGTAAGGGGAAGATGTCAGTTCGACATCTGTTTCTGACACTTCAGCAACTCATTATTTCTCGGTGCACAGTGGTGGGCTGTGTGAGGGAGCCCCAGGCAGACGCGGTCTTGTCAATAAGCCTGAGTTTGATTGGCAAAGCAAAACAGTAAATAAATAAACAAGTGCAGCCCATAGCCACCGATAACAATTGAGAATAACCAAACAGCCTTGCTAACTCCCAAAAGACTTGGTGAGACTCCAGTGGAGATGGAAAGGAAGATGAGAGGCAGTCCAGGAGTGCAACCTCAAGAATCCTGCTCTTTGGGTCTCTGTCCTCCTGCATTTTGGAGGAACACAAACCCACCCATGTGGGGGCCTCCTGTTCTATAATTCCTGAACATTTCACATTCTTATGGTCATGTCTTCCTTGGCATCAGCCTCTGTGAGCACCAAAAATAAACTGCTCTCTGCTTTCTATTGTTCGGTCAATGCCTCTTGTTGAACCTAGAATTTAGCTTCTAGACTGGCTGGCCAGAGAGCCTCAGGATCTGGCTATCTTCACCTGATTCCTCTCCTACCCCCACCATGCTTGGGTTACAGGAGAGTCCTGAGCTCAGCTTCACGTTTTCATGGTAAGCGCTATATTCTCTGTCCTATCTTCCCACCTCAAAAAGATTTTAAGCAGAGGGTTTTTTCCACGCAGAATCTCGTATTAACTTTAAGTGATGGTTATTTATAAGCACCATTAGGAAGTTTTTCTTCATCCTTTTTTTTTTTTTTTTTTTTTTTTTTTTTTTTTTTTTTTTTTTTTTTTTTTTTTTTTTTTTTTTTTGTCTCTTGCAGAAACCAAATCCCTGCTTCCTTCCCACGCCCTTATCCAGCCTAGGTCTCTAGTAAGCAAAGACAGTGAGCAAGTTTTTCAAACACTATGCCCAGTTACATGTTCATAGCTGGTTCTCTTCTCTGTTTTTCCATCAGGATATCGAACTTTTCTGAGAGATGGATGGTAGATGAATGAATGAATGATTCTCATAGGAATGAATGATACTAGTTAATATGTTAACCCTCTAGGATCCCATGAAAAAATGGATACTGAATTTGAAATGTTGATTGGGACAGGAAATGAAGTCTGTATATCCCTAGGAACTCATCAACCCAAGGTGTGATGGTTTGAATGAGAATGGCTGCCATATGTTTATATATCTGAATACTTGGCCCCTAATTGGCAAAACAATATTTGGAATGTATTAGGAAGTGTAGCTTTGGTGGAAGAGGTATGTCACAATGGGTGGTTGTGAGGTTTCAAAAGCCACAACCAGCCCAGTTGGGTGTCTCTGCCTACATCTTACAGATCAGATGTGAGTTAATACTCCAGCACTAACCAGGCCTGCCCACATGCCACCATGCTCCCACCATGATGTTCATGGACTAACTCTCTAAACAAACCCTCAATGAAATGATTTCTAAGTTGCCTTGGTCATGATACCTCTTTATAGCAATAGAACAGTAACTTAGACATGAGGTGAAATGAACATTCTGGAATATGGAAAAAGGGGAAATATGGCCTACAGTATGGGAAGAAGCAATAATACAACATAGCCATATTGGTCACTGCTCTGTACTCTTGTGTGAACTAAAGTTCACAGGGAAGGGGGTGGGAAATCTGTGAACATCTATGTTAAAGGCATCTGCTTCAAACTTCCATAGTTGTAACATGCTGGGATGTTTTATAAGTCTTGAATCAAATTTTCTGTGGCTGCCTTTAGCCACATTAAGAGCCAGCCACTCAAGATCAAACACTCAGGTGATGGCAGATACTGATGAGGATATAGAGAAAGAGAAACACTTCTCCATTGCTGGTGGGATGGCAAGCTGGTACAACCACTCTGGAAATCAGTTCAGTGGTTCTCAGAAAATTGGACATAGTACTACCGGAGGATCCAGCAATATCACGCCTAGGCATATACCCAAAAGATGCTCCAACATGTAATAAGAACACATGTTCCACTATTTTCATAGCAACCTTATTTATAATAGTCAGAAGCTGGAAAGAACCCAGATGTCCCTCAACAGAGGAATGGATACAGAAAATGTGGGTACATTTACACAATGGCGTACTACCCAGCTATTTAAAACAACGAATTTATGAAATTCATAGGCAAATGAATGGATTTGGAGGATATCATTCTGAGTGAAGTAACCCAATCATAAAAGAACACACATGATATGCACTCACTGATAAGTTGATATTAGCCCGGAATACCCAAGATACAATACACAAAACACATGAAACTCAAGAAGAAGGAAGACTAAAGTGTGGATACTTTGATCCTTCTTGGGAGGAACAAAATACCCATGGAAGGAGTTACAGAGACAAAGTGTGGAGCAGAGACTGAAAGAATGACCATCCATAGACTGCCCCACCTGGGGATCCATCCCATATACAACCACCAAGCCCAGACACTATTGTAGATGTCAATAAGAGTTTGCTGACAAGAGCCTGCTATAGCTATCTTCTGTGAGGCTCTGCCAGTGACTGACAAAAACAGAAGTGGATATTCACAGCCATCTATTGGACAGAGCACAGGATCTCCAATCAAGGAACTAGAGAAAGTACCCAAGGAGCTGAAGGGGTTTGCAGCCTCATAGGAGGAACAACAATATGAACTAACCAGTAACCCCAGAGCTCCCTGGGACTAAAGCACCAACCAAAGAAAACACATGGTGGGACTCATGATTTAGCTGCATATGTAGCAGAGGAGGGCCTAGTTGGTCATCAATGGGAGGAAAGGCCCTTGGTCTCTTGGTGAAGGCTTTATGTCCCAGTATAGGGGAATGCCAGGGCCAGGAAGCAGGAGTGGATGGAAAGGTGAGCAGGGGGGAGGGGGGATGGGATAGGGGGTTTTCAGAGGACAAACCAGGAAAGGGTATAACACTTGAAATGTAAATAAAGAAAATATCTAATAAAAAATAAAGCCAGCCATTCATTATCCACCTCCAAATCTGACCTAAAAATCTACCCTATAACTACTAGGTAAAATTTTTTAGGGTGTATAGATACCTACTTTCTACCAAGCCAAAAGCTAAGAACACCAACGGTAGCATCATAGGGCCCATAACAGAGATGCCCTTGCTTTTTTATAACCCACTTGCTGATGGTCCTACCAATCCATTTTTAAAAGCACATTGAAAGGGCTGGAGAAATGGATCAGTGGTAAAGGATACTCACTGTTCTTGCAGAAGATTAGAATGTAATTCCTAGCACCCACATCAGGTGGCTCACAACTGCTTGTAACTCTAAGATATCTGACATCCCTTTCTGGCCTCTGTAGGCACCTGAATACATGTGCATAAGAACACACATACACATAAATAAAAATAAGTAAGTAAATAAAAGTGACTTGTCTTATGACAGTTTTGCACTGTTACTACAGAAACCTTACGAAACTATTACTACTTTGGAATAGTTATTTGGGGTAATCTGAATCCATGTTTTGAGCTATGGCCACTCTTACTTGCTCCAAAATAAACTTTCTCTTATTCCCTCTCAGATTAGTGCTGTGTTTTTGCATCAGTTTTAGTCAAAGAGTTGGGGCTATATCCAAGGTCAGTAAAGAAAAGGGACAGAACACTGGGGCTATAGCTTCCAGTCAGCCATGCAAGGGCAGTCAGCCATGAGATACAGCCTGAACCAAGTCCTTCTAACCCTTTGAGATGTAGTTTCCTAAAAGAATTGAAAAGAGAAAGTCTCCCTTGGTGGCTGGCTGTCCAAGCAGAATGTGGCTCTTCCTCCATTCTTATCCAGGGGCCTTTCTGTGACACTCATATTCCATCAAGTTGCTTCTGATAATAAGAGCTCTTTGTGAATCCCCATCCCCTATCACTTAGAAGCTCAAGTTCCCCAACATGGATCACAGGATCTCCTAAGGTCTAGCCTGTCCATTTTCCAAGATCCACTTCACCCCTTGCTTTTACCCAGCCACACAGTCCTATTTTAAGGCTTCAAGCTTGACCTGATACAAGAAGGAGCCCATTTATTTATGAGCTGGGCTTTTCTGCGCCTGCATCTTCATGCATGCTTGGATTAAGCCTTTAGATCTCAGTGCCAAGAAATCTCCTCAGGAAAGTTTCTTGACCTCCTGACAAGTCTAAGCCATTCTTCTCTGGAGGACAGCCAAAACCCACCAGCTTATACCTCTTCTCTCACCACCAGATGGTCCCAAGGAGATCACTTCTCATTTGGTACGCTCAGAGCAGCATCTTCTGGCCCTAGGACCCTTACCTACCTACCTAGCAGTTCGTTGTCACAGGCGGCTCCAGTTCCTTTGGCTTCAGATTCTCCATACATGTTGCTTTCTAAGCTTGGGACTATTTCTTCCCTCCAAATCTTTGCAGAATATTCTCTGCAGTTCTCATTCCCCACCAAAGGTCCTTCCTTGCTAAGGGGCTATCTTACCTAACCTCTAAACACACACACACACACACACACACACACACACCCCTCAGAGTACTTGCCCTGCTTTCTGTCACAGGCTCATTACTATCAGAACGGCCTGCGTGGGCTTATTTTGACATACTCATTCAAGCTTTGTCTCCTGCACAAGGATACAAGTTTCACGTGACAGGTTTTGTGGTTTGGTGCTGTGTCTTCTACTTGTAGCGCCTGCCAATTGGGTTGTATCTTCAGAATATCATGATCAGCTCCTAACAAACACGGAATAAATGCACACACAAAAGCATGAATGGATTGAAGTAGAAAATTACAATGCACATACAAACACAAGGTGTCATGGGAAGATGTTTCAATCACCTGCTCCCCCATCTCACCACCAGTGTGGATAATTTAAAGTCCACCCTCTTCAGGCTCAGTTCTCCCTACTGCCTTTCTCAAGGATTTTCCAGGGAGGGCCACATGCTTTCTAACTTATCCTTTACTTTTACTGCAAACTTACAAACTCACCTGTTTGATTTTTCCAAGTTGTTTCCAGAACAATGAAGTACTTCCCCCAATTCAGTGCTTGGAATACTCTCCACAGACACATCTATTTTCCACATTGGTGTCATGGAAGGATTTCCAACTCACTTATGGGCAGCCTGGAATCTCAACTCATGACGAACACTGCTCCTAACCCGTGTCCCGATTCCCTGGGAGCGGCAGGAAGGATGCCAGAGAGAAGCTGTGTCAGTACAGGTTGACAGCATGCAATGCCATAAACCTCACTGACACATATTTGCAAAGACAGAAATAAGTTACTGGCATCTATGCTACTCTGAGGAAGCACAGCCATTCCCAATTGGAGGATATAAAACTTTATAGCACCCCGCTCTCTCAGAGAATAATAACTCACTTTCTAAGTAAACCCATCAAAAGCAAACCACGGTTTATTTCATAGCAGCATTTAGTGTGGTGATTCAAATTACCATAAACCCTGCGGAATTACTCTAGGGCCCAAAGGAGTCAGGGAATAGGCACCTAAACAGACAGCTACAGCACTGACAGTCAAAGTAGCACCCCTCTTTCCTTTCCTGCTAAAATCTGGGTGCATGTCAGTTCCCTTTGATTCACCCAAGGGCATCCTCTAGGAACACACAGAGCAAGCTGGGAGGAAATGATACAGGCGCGGCGTCTTCCTAATGTCGAATCTTAAGGTCTTAAAACCCATCCAATATTGCTTGACCTTCATTCTCAATATTTTCCAGTATAACTTGCCAGCACTGACCCACGGGTTTATGAAAACAGTATGGGGTTAGAAGTTCTATTTATTAATCATGTGATATAGGGCAAGGTAGTTAATCATTCTGGCCTCAATTTCTTCCCCTACAAAGTCAGAATGATAAATTCTGCCTCGTAAAACTGTGCTGAGAATTAAGTGAGGTCACCTGGGTGGCTCATAGGAGCTGGTTGGTAAGCGGTGCGTCCTTTGTGGGACACTGCTTCGGTTCAGCACTCAGCTCACACCAGGCTCCACCTGCTCAGTTGGTACTGCTGCTCTTGTTTGATAAACTTCCTTCTGACTTTTTGTCTGTGTTTATCTACCTTCAGATTAGATTAAAAATTTTGCGGGCACAGCCCAAAGATGTTACATCTGTGTTGACCTGTGTGTGTGACAAATTCAGTGACTTCTACGGTGGGAGGACTTACAAATGATACACATGGTATGACATATATTATAAAATGAGTTCTAGGAAAAGTGTTTTTATGGGGCTACAGGGAGAGCTGAGGGACTGAGCTTCACGAGAAAAAGCAAACAAACAATCAACTAGAAAGACCCAGCTCCAGAAAATGACAGTGTCTTTAATTGTCCTTGTTGTTCTTTGCAAGAACAATAATAGTCACTTAATAGTCACTTTTTGGCTTTTTTTTTTAACTTTGCTTTGCTATGGTTGTGTTGGTAACCAAAATGTCACTGTGAAATATAACCCAAATCTCTCTAAGTTCTGGTTTTAGGTAGAGTTCTACATAATCAAACACCAAGGGGCTAAATTCAACAAATACAGATGCAGCATATCAGGACTTAGAAAATGGCTCAGTGGGGTCAGTGCTTGCTGTGCAAGCTTGAAGACCTGAGTTTAGATCTGCAGCCCCCACTAAAAGCCAGGCTCAGCAGCATTTATCTATAACCTCAGCCCAGGCATTGGGGAGTGATGGGAGATAAAAGGATCCCCAGGACTAACCAGGTGTCAAACTGCTGAGCTTCAAGTTCACTGAAAAACCCCATCTCAAAAGCTATGGCCTGATATCAACCTCAGGCTTTCACATGCTCATAAACATGTGAGCATACAACTGCTTACACACATACACACAATGAGAGAGAGAGAGAGAGAGAGAGGGAGAGAGAGAGGGAGAGAGAGAGAGAGAGAGAATTGCAAAATATGGTTAAACTTGAATTACTTACATATAAACAAACCATTTTATAATAGAAGTCTATCTCATCCAATATTTAAGATACACTTGTGCTAAAATCTTACAGTTAAGTTGAAATTCAAATTTAGAGGCACTGTGTATTTTTCCTGGCAGTTCTAGACAGTAAGGCAACCAAAAGTGCACTGAGATAAATGGGAAGACAAAAAAAAAAAAAAACCAAAACCCTGAAGCTCCCCCCCATGATGAACCTTCATTATTTATATGAAGCAAATAAGAGCTGATATAGACAGCAAATCAAAATGCTCACTTATCTGACACTTGGGCAGACTGTTAAGCACATTGCCTTTGGTATGTCTTTAGAAAGAGTAAAGCCATGATTTCCATTTTAAAAAGAATAAGAAACTATTTAATAAGACATTAATAAAATATAAATAGCAAGATAAGAAACAGAACCTAGAAATTAAAGAAAAATTTTATTGAATTTTCTACATTTAATATTTAATAGAAATCTGAGACTGGAACAATTTTATGAGCCATGTGCTCCCTACACAGAGCTAACAACGCTTATGATCCTAAGAGCAGCGATTGTTACAGAAGAAATTCATCATCTGAAAAGTGCAGTTACAGAATTTACTTAGAACGTGTGTGTGTGTGTGTGTGTGTGTGTGTGTGTGTGTGTGTATGTGTGTTCAATACAGATAAAGAGACAAGAAAACATCTATTTTTTCCATCTAATGCTTTAACATTTATTTAATTTCAGAAACTTTTGGATTTAAAAGAATGGGAGAGAATCGATATTTAAAGAGAAAATCGGTGAACCTTTTCTAATATAAAGATTCTAAGATAAAGGCATGAAGATCTTTAAATGAAAAAAAATGTATTCCATGTACCTAGCAAGATAAATAAAACAAAAACCACTCAAATTCACACTAAGGAATATCCTCTACAAGATGGTAGAACCAATAGACTCTCATCTACAAATAACAAAGGACAAGAAAACATCACCTCAAGCTGTGGGAGAAAAACCAACACCCAGAGAGCCTGCTGTCAGTGTACCAGTCATAGCAACAGAGCCTAGAATGAGACAGGCAGAGGAGTCACTTTCATATAGCCAGTGGTTTAGATGTGATAGCTCAATATTAATGTGCAGCATCACACCTGAGGAACGACCCTCTCTATTCTCTTCTCCATTCCTCAGCCTATAGCTCCTCTCATTGTCTCATGAAAGTTTCTGCATTAAAGGAAAGAAGGAAAAGGACAGAAGTATGACTCTCTTAGCTAAGCCACTGTCCTGTCTGGAGTGCTACTATTGATCTGAGGTCTTTTTGCTGAATATATGCCCTTCTAATTCTGCTTCTAAGAACAAGAATAGGGTATTGGTAGCTAGATGTCTACCAGAGCTATTATTTAAGGAAATAAGATTCTTTTAGTTATTTAAAAATGCTAAGTGAATTTCACATCCACAGACCCTCAGTAAAAGCACTATCAAGAATATAAGCACTGAGGAGAAAGTGGCAGGTAGATCTCGGTTAGTTTGAGTCCAGCTTGTTCCACATAGCGAGTTCCAGGCCAGCTTGGTCTGTGCAGTAAGAAAAGGAGGAGGAGGAGGAAGAGAAGGAGAAAGAGAAGGAAAAAGAGGAGGAGGAGAGAAGGAAAAGGAGTAGGAGGAGGAGAAAAGAAAGGGAGAAGAAGAGAGAGAGGATGAAGAGAAATGGAGAAAAGAAAAAATGTACTTAATTTGGAAGAAAATAAAACCACTGGGAAGATGCAGAGCACAAGAAGCAATAGTGAACACAGACGTTTAAAAACTATCTTAGCAAATGCAATTGAAGTTTACCATCAGAACCTTCCTTGATTGGCTTTTAAATGGGCAAAACTAAAACCCCCAATAAAAAGAAAAGATAGTGGAAGTAATTAGATATGGCAGGATGTTAAGATTTTGTAAAGCTAGTGGTGAGATTATAAAGATTTTTATATTATTCTTTATATTTGTCTACAAATCTAGAACATTGCTGTTTTAGGAACTTTTACATTGCTGTGATAAGTCATCATTACCAAAGCATCTCATAGAAGAAAGGGTTTATTTGGCCTTACAGTTGCAGAGGGTGAGAATCTATGACAATCCTGACGGCATGGCAGCAGGCAGGCAAGCATGGTGCTAGAGCAGTAGCTAAGAGCTTGCATTCCTACGGGCAAGTAGGAGGCAGAGAGAGGAAGAGAAACAGCAAGTCAGAGACAGAGAGACACACACAGAGAGACAGGCAGACACAGAGAGGGACAGAGACAGAGACAGACAGAGACAGAGAGACTGTGTGTGCTAACTGGCAATGGTGTGGGCTTTTGAAACCTTAAAGCTCACCTTCAATGATAACACACCTCATAATCCTTCCTAACAGTTCCAGAGGGACCAAGGATTCATATACCCGAGCCAGTGGGGGTCATTCTCATTCAAACCACCACAATTACATAAATTAGAGAGGACAATTACATGAAAACTTTAAACCTCTATAAATCAAAAAGTAACAGAAATGAAATTAAGAAACAAAATAGACTAAGGGGAAACTTTTACAACATAATGCAACAGAGAAAAATAGCATCTAGAAGAGAACATTTCTTTTTTTTTTTTTAGCTACAATGACTGTTCTATTTGGAAGACTTAACACTACAGAGAATGAAAAATGAATGATGATTATTTAATCATCGTTCTACTTGCTGCCTTTCATTCTAAGATACTCTTCTTCATAGGATATTTTTGGGACTAGAAGCCCCACTCTGATGCTAACTAAAGAAATCCAGAGTTTTGTTCAAAATATTTTAGACACCTATAATAAACTACAGAATTTGCCAAGAACAGAGGTACTCCAGTTAGCAATCAAAATGGTTTAAATATGAATGCAATCCATAAGAACAGTAACCACAGCAAAAATAGAACAAATTCTTAATAAAAATAGGCCAGGCACTAGAAGGTCTCATTCTGTGAAGCCCTAGTGAAAAGCAGCCTGTGTAATTCGCCACTGTGTTTTCTACTTGTGCCTCAAGAACCTTACAAAGAGCAGTCCTGACACAGTAGCATGACATTTGCTGAGTGTAACACTGGAGTGATAGAACTGAAGTTGATCATTACAATCACATTCCTGTGTATTAAACTGCTACATCTTAATTATTTATATAACTCATTGGTCCGATCACATGAAAATAGAGAACAACATCTCGAAATTTATTTCATTCCATGTTCAGAGACAAATGTCTTAACCATTCTTCCCACCATTTTCCAGGGGCAAGTCCTTGTTTACAGATGGCAATGACATGCTGGTAGTTTCCAAAGCTACCATATGAAGAGAATGCTGAAGGCCGTCACTATACAGCATATGGCAACATAAGGACTCTTGTGTTCACCAATTCTGGGACACTTCCAAAATATTCCCAATTGTACAGATTTATTTCTGTCCAGGAGGCTGGATGCCAGGAATAGGATATAAGCACACATACATATAAGCAGCAAGATTACAGTCAACAGACTCTGAAATTGAAAATGTCAGACATGGTAAGGCCGGTGCTGGCCCAGCCACATGACCTTTCTGGGCCAAGGTGGAAGAGGATGCCTGCCCTCTGTGCTTCCCTCAAGAGAACATTTCTGAAAACATCAATAAATAAAAGCCAAAACTTAACAAAAGAAGCAGAATAGAATATGAATGAGACTTTCTAGGAAATGAACCACAAATATATAACAACTTCTTAAAAATATGCTCAATCGTGTAATCAAGAAAACTCAATTTAAAACAAGTATAAAATTTCATCTTCTTACCCACTATAGAAATGAAATATTTAGAGAATTGAAAATGTGGAACACTGGCAGGACAGTGATGCATGGCGGCTCTCGAATTATGCTGGTAGACACATTTGTTGGTAAAGCTTCATTAGCATACAACTTAGTAGTTGTTAAAATATTAAATCTCCAGAGCAATAGGCTGATGGTTATGCCTCCAGACCATTCCATGAAAATAATTGCACATAAGTATTAAAAGATATAAGTGATAATAATCATTGTGGTATTTACTATAATCACAAACCCCACCCACTAAGGCTCTAACTTAGGTAATTGCAAATTCATTTGAAAAATGAGAAACTGAATGAAGGCTGTTTCTGTGTATCTTTGTGTTTTCTCAGGTTCAGCTAATAAGATGTTGACACAGTTCATGGCAGTTGTAGGGCAAAGTGGCAAACTGTATCTCAAATCGGCAGCAAAATTGGGCAGCCATTGTCCACATGTGTTGGCTTTGCAGGCATGCAAAATGCAAGAGTTACAGGACCTTGGAGCTGCTCCTAAAGTCTCAGAAGCCTGCTGAGGCCGGGCAAAGAGTGACAGGGTCAGATGCCCTTCAAGGAGAAACGATTGTGAGGAACTGGAAGAGTTAAAGCCCGAGTTATAATGAAGATCCCAGAGTGTTGATGATGCCAGAATCATGGAATAGCCTCTGAGGAAAGCTGAAGTCACAGAATAAAGTCAGACTGAGAGAGGATATGTGTGCTTCAAGTAGCAAAGCTCAAGCTCTATAGAACCCTGATGATTCTATCATGAGCTCCAGGTGTCTGACATGGAGCTACAAGATCAGACATTTGCCCAGTTGGGTTTCAGACTCACTGTTGGTATCAGGATCTCTGAACCCCACTAGTGACATCACACCTAGGTGACAGCGTGAACTGAACACCCGTTGCCAAGGCAACAGCCACCATATTCCCATAATCCACTTGATTCACTTCCCACCTTTATCTGTGGCTATGTCACTATCCATATATAAAAGGAAGACCCCTCTGATCTCTCCGCCCCCACTTCTCTCTTTGCTGCCACCTTGCCCTTCTCTCTCTCTTTCTCTCTCAATAAAGCTCACGTGGAACTGTTTGGCCTGGTGAGGTCTTTCTGGAACCATGCTATGATCACAACACTCACTTTGATCATATCTGTCATCATGCCTCCATTTCTCCCTTTTGGAATTAGAACATGTACTTTGTGACATTGTATATTAGAAGAGTATCACTTTCTTACAGAGGTCAGTTAAGTCTTGGCTCTCAGAACAGAATTCGAACTCTGGAACACCATTGGGACTATTAAAGAATATGGTGATTTCTAGAGATGGGATAAGTACTTTTTGCATGAGGAGATAACATTTTAAGGGTCAGAGGTGGGATATTATTATTTGGCATAGTGTGCCCACAGGTAAAGTTGACCAGAGGTGGAATTATCATGGCTAATAATTACTGTGAACATGAATGGATTTAGAATCACTTAGGACACATCACTCTGATATATTTGTGAAGGCATTTCCAGAGATTTAACTGAGGAGAGAAACTCACCTTGGATGTGGGCATCATCTTATGGACTCAGGGCTTGGGTTGAAAGGAGAAAAAGAGCTGAGTACCAGTACTCGCTGTCCTGTGCTTCCTGCAGCCACAGCTATAGCAACTCTTACCACCATGACCTCTATGCCACACTGAACTCAAAGTGTGAGCCAAGATAAATCCTTCCTTCTTTAAATTGCTATGACAAATACTGTGAGATATCTAATGTTGTAGAATATCATACTACCATTTAAAGGTAGAACTGACTTCTAGAGAGTAACATATTACAAAACACATAAGGTAAATATCGAATGTAACACAATCCCATAAAAAGTAGTTGAGTATGTTCTGTGCTTACAAAGAAAGAGTAGAAGAATACACATAAAATGCATTGAGTGGTTCAGCCAAGGAAGAGTGAGAAAAAGCCACTCAATATTCTTTCCTATGGTTTCTAACCATTGATAACTGGTAAATATATGAGGCGATACATGTATTATTTCCTTGATTTAGTATTATGTAACAGTTTACTCTGAGACTGAAACATTCCATCCCACAGTGACTCTCTCTAAGCAGAAAGTAAACAACTCCAAATAATTTCAGGAAGTCCCTGAAACTGACCAGATTCACTAAGCCTTTACCTACCAGAGTAAGCAACCCAGCTATTAAAAGAAAAAAAAAAGACTTTACAACTAGCATAAATCAGCCAAGGAAGAGGATTAGACCAACTGAGTCACTGGGAAGGAGGACTCATTATAACCTACAGCTCAACAGGTTTCTAGCTGTTGTGAGCTGTCACCCATGCTGGGGTAGCCTTTGGTGATATAGCAGCCTTTGAGTCACTTGGGCTTCTCTTACCATATACCTGCAAGTACCCCCAATAAAACTCATGGTTCAGCACGTTCATCTTTGGTGACAACCATTCTTTGGCCTGCCATGGGTTCCCTATCTGTGGTGAATAAATATGGATGTTGCATCTCCCTGGAAAACTTCTGTCAGATGTTTAGCCAGTGCACAGTGTTTACACGTGACAAATCACATGCTGCGCACTATGCATATGCACAAGTTTTTCAATTATAAATAAAATGTGAAAGCTAGTATGTAAGCAAAGAGGGGCAATAGGACTTCCTTGGGGGTTAAGCATTCAGAGACGTCTTACATGGTAGGGAAGCTGGCCTTGTTCCTTTCCTGGTAGTGATGAGCACATTAGTTCAGATGAGCATACTGACTAGGATGTGAGACCTTTTTGGAAAAAAAAAATGAGATCACACACTACAATAATGGGTTATCATGGAGTAGGCGGGCCAAGCGTTTTACCAATAGTCCTTTTGTGAAGTAGATTCATATTCTAATTATTCTGATGCTTTTTAAAAGTCTAGAAGTGGAAGAGCCAGTGGCTAAACCAAAGGAGTCCTGTCTCCATGCTTCTCTAGTCTCCCAAATCTGGGTTCTTAGGGGAAGCAGAACTCTAGTGACTGAGAGCACAATGTCCTCATTGTGTCTGTGGCTCCACTCCCCTTGGATCTGTCATTCTGGGCAAGAGAATAAGCTTCTTTTAGTGTATGTATTATGTATGTATGCATGCATATATGTAAATATGTGTATGTGTATAATATGCACTCAATAGTAGTCTCCATCAATGTCACTGTAGTGCTTAATGTCTCACCATTTGTGAAGTGTTTACCCAGGTACCCAGCACAATG